>MCJB01050975.1:0-96224 GCA_002018475.1 Nicotiana obtusifolia
CTTGGAAAAGATAAAGTTGATTCAGGAGTGACATCGCATGACACGGTCCAAATAGAAGAGTTACGCAGATCAGAAGGTGGTTGATTTATCATTTATGGTGGGCGAGAAGGTTCTCTTGAAAGTCTCCCCGATGAAGGGAATCATGAGGTTTGGGAAGAAGGGTAAGTTGAGCCTACAGTTTATAGGTCCATTTGAGGTGTTGATATGAGTTGGCGAGGTGGCTTATGAGCTTGCCTTGCCTCCCAGTCTATCGGGAGTTCATTCGGCTTTCCACGTGTCTATGCTCTGGAAGTATTATGCCGACAGGTCGCATGTGTTAGACTACAACACGTTTCAGCTAGATGAGAGCCTGGGTCATGAGGAGGAGCCAGTTGCCATTGTTAACAGACAGGTTTTCCAGTTGTAGTCCAAAAAGATTTCTACGGTGAAGGTTCAGTGGAGGGGTCAACCAGTCGAGGAGGTGACTTAGGAGACCGAGAAGGACATGCGGAGCATATATCCACACTTATTCGGCACTCCAGGTACGATTCTAGACCCGTTCGAGGACGAACATTTGTTTAAGAGGTGGAGAATGTAACGACCCGACCAGTCGTTTTGCTTTCTAGATACTCATTCCCCTAATTAAGACTCCCCGTATGTGCTTTTTCTGTTTTGTGACTCACAGGGATAGTTAGTTCCGGCTTGGAAGAGTTCAGATTGAAATCAGAACACTTAGTTCCTTAATATTGGCTTAAGAGGGTTTAGTTTGACTTGGGTCAACATTTGTAGTAAACGACCTCGAAATCGAGATTTGACCGTCCTAATGGGTTTGTATGATGATTTTGGACTTGCGCGTATACTCGGATCGGGTCTTGAATGACCCCCAAGCATTTCGGCGATTAATATTGAAAGTTGGCACATTGAAGGTTCTTCAAGCTCTTTAAATTTGATTTGGAGTAAGTTTTGGTGTTATCGAGGTCCGTTAGGGATTCCGAGCCTGGAAATAATTTCGTATGGTGAAATAAGACTTGCATGAAAAATTTAATGTAATTCCGAGTAGTCTAAGTATGATTCGGTGCGTTCGGAGTTAGTTGGAAGAACTTGAAGTTCGTAAGATGATTCGACAACGTATGGGGGTGTGATTCTTTGTTTTGATGTTGTTTTATGCGTTTCAAGGGTTCGAGCAAGTTTGTTTTATGTTTACGAACTTGTTGGTTGTTTGGGCAAGGCCCTGGGGGCCTTGGGTGCTATTCGGACTATGCGGTGACTAAGTTTGGACTTGTAAGAACTGCTGGTGCACCAATTCTGGTGCGTCCACACCTACGAGATTTTGGCCGTAGGTGCGAGCTCGCATATGCAAGCTTTTGATCGCAGAAGCGGCCTGGGACCGGTGGTCGGTGGCCCGCAGAAGCGGCTTCGCTTCTGCGATAATAGGGCAGAAGGTGCGAGAGGAGGCTGGCTAGGCCTGGATTGCAGGTGCGACGCAGCTTCTGCAGAAGCAGGAGCGCATTCGCAAAAACAAAGGCAGGTGGCTTGGGCTAGGACCGCACGTGAGATGGATTTGCCGCAGGTGCGGCGCAGCACATGCGCCCCAGTATTTGCAGAAGCGAAAATTGCTGGGGCAGTAAGGTTCATATAATGTCGGGACTAAGGCTATTTTGGCTCATTTCTTTCATCTCTTGGGCGATTTTGGAGCTCTTTAAAGAGGGATTTCACCTAGCACTTTGAATTAAGTAATTTCTATATGAGATGAGTTTAATAATGTATGTTGGGTTGATTATTAGCATATAAAGTGCAGAAATTGTGAGTTTAGTTGAAAAAGCTAGATTTAAAAAAAAAATTATTTAACCACGAAAATGATTATGGAATTGGGTGAAAATTATATATTTGAGTTCGTGAGGTTATGAGTAACAATTATCTTCGAAAATTTCCGGAATCCGGACACGTGAGCCCGGGGTGAATTGTAGGAATCTTCCAATTTGATTTGGGTAATTACTCTAAGCTAAATTATTAACTTCTGAGTGTATATTGATTAAATTATATAACATTTGGCTAGTTTCGGATTATTCGGCACAAAGTTTAGGCCTTAGAGTGAATTTATGGGCCGTAATGTGAGCTTTGGGACGAGGTATGTCTCTTGCCTAACCTTGTAAGAGGGAATTTACCCCATAGGTGTTTTAAATTACTATTTGCTTCTATTTGTGGGGGCTACGCACGCACGAGGTGACGAGAGTCCGTGCGCAGCTACTAATTATGCTTAAGTTCGGGTAGTTTTAGGACCCAAATCATGAAATACTTATAATGTTTGCACCCTACTTGTTAAATTAAGTGCCGAAATTATATTAAAACTTGATAAAGGATTCGCAAAGACCGAATTTTACTTACTTTGAATTTTGGCGGGTTACTTGACTGTTAATAAAAATTATGCTTCGGTGTGTATTAGTCCTATAATAGCTTTTAAATCGGATGTTCATAGAGTATTCCCTCTTCTTGTGGAGCGGGACGAAGGCCTCTGCAGTATAATAGATGCATCTATGGTTTGTGCCGCTCGACCCTCGGCAGTGTATACATTATTCTAGATCGGGCCGTACTACCTCGGGATAAATCGTGAGCGTTAATGCTTGAAGCCCGAATATACTTGATATTATTTTTATGAGGTTAGACGTTACAATTTATTTATTTGCCCGAAATTTATTTGGAATTAGTATGGGTTAGTAGAAGACTTTTTTGGAATTTATCATTAGTTGAAGAATCATTTAATCACTTTTTGCTACTGTGTTAATATTATTTTTCACATATTCTTTGCCTATTTAGCATTATTATAATTTATTGTTGGCCCATAGTAAGTGTCAGTGTCGACCCCTCGTCACTACTTCTTCGAGGTTAGACTGGATACTTACTGGGTACATGTCGTTTATGTACTCACGCTACACTTCTGCACTAATTGTGCAGGATCTGAGGCAGGTGCATCTGGTAGTCATTCCTGCGCGCTCCCCCGTTACCCCGAGGCCTAGTGGTGAGCTTCTTTTTGAGTCTATTCTGTAGCACCCAGAGTCTCTCTTTTGCATTTACTTTCTGTCTATACTACTTCAGATGGTAGGTTCGTATTTTGTATATTCTACTTGTTGCTCATACACTTGTGGCACCAAGTCTTGAAACACATGCCAGTAGACTTTATGATTTTGGAGTATTTATTTCACTGCATTTTCTCTCTCATTAGCTTTTGATTTACTTTATTAAATTTTCTACTCCTTATTTTCTTAATAAATGAAATTCAACTACTTGAAAATTTATTAAAAAAAAAATTACATTGTTAGTTCATTATTGACTTGCCTAACGACAACGTTGGACGCCATCACGGTCTATAGAAAAAATTAGATTGTGACATGTGTGTGTCAGCGAGAGTAGGATATTAATGTGTATTCAAATAAAGTAGGATAGGTATTGCGTCTTTTTTTATTTCTCATAACAGCCTTCTTATTCTTGCATTAAATCGAATATATCGAACTTGAGAGTCTAGCTAGTTATGGTTATTTAAATGACTTGAAGAACAGATCTGTGTTGGTCCAAAAATTCAACATATATTGTTTTTACCTCCTTATAATGGAAACTGCAATATAGTAATAATGGCATACAATAATATAATATACCAAATTCCTTGGCTTAAGTAAATTATTTCAACCTATAAATGTTAAGACATTGCTAGATTTAACCAAATACTGGTTCATATCATTAAGAGACCATAGGTATATATAGACTAACAAGATCCTTAGGATTGTTCTTGCTTCTCCCGACATGCATTTACCTTATCTTCTTCATAAGATACTATTTGAATATCTTCATGGCCGTTTCATTTTTAAGTCGTTTTTTTCTCCTTGGAGGTGAAGGACTCACTAACTACTAATGAAATTTAATTTTATCGTTACGGTCTTTTTGGGTCTAGTGGTAGCTTTAATTCTTACTTGTCATGCTGTGATTTTTTGAGAATATGGTATTAAAATGATAATTTAACTAAGTTATTCTTAACTATTTTTTGATCTCAAGCAATTACTTCTCTTGCTTATCACTACATTAACCTCTAACCACATTTATTAGAGTAAGGGTAAATGTGAAAAAATTAATTAATTATTTCTTGATTTCTAAATGATAAGTATTTTGGAGCCATTATTTTTTGCAACCATAACAACTAAAAAGGACCAGAGGGATATAATTATCTTAGAAGCATCGTCAGTAACATTGTCAATATATTTCTTTTATTGGGATAATAAAACCTTCCAAATCCTTCAACCGCAGACGTGGCATTAGGCAAGGCGATCCTTTATCCCCTTATCTATTTATTATCTGTATGGAATCACTGTCACGTATTATAAATCAAGAAATTGATCAAAGAATTTGGGATCCTATAAGAATTGGTAGGTGATGGCAGGCTAGGAGCTCGTGTTTCAATTATATTTTACCTTCTGATTACTAAACTTTGATTATATTTGAGCGTAATTGCCAATACTTTGTACTTATTGCGTGTGTTATGTCGTATAGGATGTGATTTCGAATAAAGAAACAGAGTATTTTTCCTGCTTTGGTTTGGAAAGAATAGTTTCATCCAGTCCCATTCCTACATGGTATAAATACACCAAAAAAATTTTTTTTAGCGGACTTTTGGCCTTAGAAGCTTTGGGAGAACATTGGAGGCTAGAAGAGACAAAATTTCATCGTCTTTCCATCATTTCAATACGAGAGTTTGGATTGTAACGTGAGATTGATGTTTTCTTGCTTTTTATTTATATTTGTGATGACTTCTTCCATGATTATGGAGTAGTTTACTTTAGAGTTGGACGGATATTGTATTTTGATTGACATTTATGGATTTTACTCCAGTTCTTTACTTGAATTCGTTTATGGAGCTTTGAATTGATTGCAACTTTATTCACCGGTTTATTTAATCGAAAGAGGAATATTTTGGTGATTATATTTGCATTATTTGGTTTGATTTAATTCAGTAATTCTCTTAAGTAATTGAAAGAGCTTGTTGAATTGTTGACTAAATCATGTTAGGATATTCGAGAGACGTTTTTGTGTAGACTAATCCATTAATGCATGCTTGCATATCTTCACGGTGCTTATATTAGTTCACCTCGTAGAGTTAAGATTTAATTGAGAGAGGAGTCTTGACTACACGTTTGAACTAATTATCGAGTGGATTCATGAGAATGATTAGAATATTAGAGTGAATTGAACTAGAGTTGGATCCCAAATAGCTATCTTGCACCTATCCTGTCAAAACCTTTATTTCTCACATTGATAAGAAACCAACTCTGCTAATCTCTAGTTCTTTGCAATCAACTGTCAATTGCTTTACTTTAGTAATTAATCGTAGCTCATAAACATTCCAAATCAAGTTTTGATCATCCTGAACAGCAGTTAAACCATAAATTACTAGAGCATTATTTTAAATCTAATCCCTATGGAGACGATAATTAACTAAACTATCTTTAGCTCGCGAGCATTAATTTCGTATTGTGTTTTACGCTCGTCAAATTTTGGCGCCCTTGCCGGCGATTGGCAATCAATAGTGTTCAAACTAATTGTTGGTGCTAGTTTGGGAATTAATTTTTTTCTTTTTATTTTATTTTTTTAATTAACTTGTCTTCAAGATTTCTTTTTTAGTACCTGACAAGTGCTAGGTGGAAAACTTGAAAAAAATATTCCTGATATTGAATTCTAAATGTTGTGAAGATGGAGCACAACCAGCCTAAGAAAACAGTTGAAGAGTTAGCAGCTGAACATTATCTCAAGTCTGCTATTTGTTTTAAATGTGGTGAAAATCAGCTATGGGTTGAGGTGTCAAGCAGGTAAGTATTCTTTGGTTCATCTTTTGAACAATCTCACTTTATTTCTATTTTGTACTGGTATGACGTTTCATATGGGCACAATTTTAACACTGGTGGCGATGAATACCCTTATTATGCCTGGAATGAAAGTGAAGTGAGACAACCACCTCAAGAGGAGAATACTAGTTTAAAAGAGCTTATGTATAAGTTCATGAATAGTGTTGAAGAAAGATTTATACAGAGTCAAGAAGGACTTATACAAAATGTTGAAGTCATTAAGAACCTAACAACGCAAGTGAGTCAAATAGTAAATATACTTTTAGAAATCTCATTGCGTTGTGATGGTGATATATGGAGAAAATACCCTGTGAGAATGAGCCTACCCAAGAGGATGAGGATTTACAGAGAGAACTTCCCACTCTGCAAGAAGACTCTGATTCAATTGAGATGATTAAAGATGAGGCTTTGGTTGATTGTGAAGCAACAAAACAAGATTTCAAACCCCCATCCATCTTTTCACATTTACAACCTATACTACAAGAGAATGAGAAACAATTGGTCTTGAACGTACTAAATCTCAGGATTTTCTTCTTTGTTTTCTTATTCTAACCTTGATCATGTGAATTTTATTTATGGAATTTACAGGAAGATGCAGAGGTTGATCCAGTGAAGGAATGCATGAACAAGTTGAGGATCATCCTAGAAGAACAATTCACCGCTCGAAATGAGGCCAAGAAAAAAAGAAAAGAGCGGGTCTTACAGATATCTTCAGATGAATTTGAACTAATAAGCTCCATAAATAATCCCAAGGAGCGAAAACGATAAATGAATTCAGAATTAGGGGTGGAGTTCATAAGTTCTCGGAAATGAAAAAAATTCAGGATAGTTTTCTTTACCTCTTGATTTTTACTTGTATGTCTTGGGGACATGCCACAATTTAAAGTGTGGGGTGTGGGGTATGTAAATATGTATATGTATGATGGTGTTTTTTTTGTTCTATTAGTAGTAGTTGAATTTGTTTTGACTTTTCCCGACGATGGAATTCCGAGGCTGTCTTCTTGAGGAATCAAAGTTGAAGAATTTTTTTGTTTTGTTTTTTAGGTAGTGCAACAATTTCTCCTTGATTTTTCTTTGTGACGCGGTTCTTTTCTAAGGGTTTTTCTTGACCTGGGTGTAGTTAGACTTTTGTTAGGAATAGAGATGTCTTGTGCTATGGTATTAAATGGAGATTACTTTTCTTGACTTTGTTGTTCCCTGAGAGTGGTGAGTGCCTTAGTTGTGACGCGTAGGCTCAATTCTTGACTCTTGGACAGTGCCTTAAATTGGGTGATTATGACTTTGCTTAACTACTTTGACTAGAGAGTCGGGATATATCTGATCCTGAGTGAGTTATGTGCCAATGTGTGTGTAAGGATTTTGTTGTTATTCTGTGCATGTCAATTGATGTCTAGAACTTGCCCCATGTATTTGCAAAGCGAAATAGCAGTCTTGTTCAGTCTAGAAAGTGATATAGGCATTTCTTTGTGGAACCAATATTATATTTATGACCTGCCTAATTGTTGGGTATCCTAGTTAGCCCCTTTGAGCCTATAATCATACTTCTTTGACAACCACACTACAAGCCCGCCCTTGTGTTTGAAGTGACTGTCTGTTTCAACCTTTTACCTCACTTGAGCAATTGAATTTGTTATGAGCTTGTAAAAGCTAAGTTAAGGTTTAGCGGGTTTTTGAGTGGAACTAATGAAAAATGAGAAAGGTGCATAGCTTGAAAAATTGTGAGTCATTTGCAGGGAAGAAAAAAAAGTGAGTTTGCTTGAAAGGAAAAAAAAAATCAAAACTTAGAAAAGAAAAAAATGGATTACGTACTAGTGGTAGTTCTCATCTTGTTTGTGCTTAAAGAAATGGGGAGCTTGATATTGTTATATTGTGAAGGTTGGGGTTTGGTTCAATATAAGTGTGGGGTTTGAATTGTTAATGTATATGCATTAAAGTGCTCAGGGAGGTGTAGTCACTATATCTATATGTATCATACCCGTCCCGCAGCCTACATTACAACCAAAATAAAGTCCTACTTGATCCTGGACCGAATGAGCTAAATTAGTAGAGTATTACACTACGGGAAAGCCTATGGTACGTCTTCTGTGGCACATGAATTTTATTTCTGAGAGTGAATTAATTCTTTTTATCTTGAGTTCCTAACTGTTCTTGAACTTTATTGTGTGGAATTACTCTCTATTGAATGTGTGAGAGCACATGACTTGTGAAGGAAATGTAATGTCTTTGCCCTCTGTGTGAGTAAGTGAGCAGGGTTTTCAAAAAAATACGTGGCGCTTGTGAGTCGAGTCTTGTGGCTAAGATGTCTGCTTTAAATAATCTTGGCATGACGCATTAGGGAAGTTGTCTGAATGAAATATAATTTGATTAGTTGGGGACGAGCAATGGTTTAAGTGTGGGGTGTAAAATATTATTTTGAACACTATTGATTGCCAATCCCCGGCAAGGGCGCCAAAATTTGACGAGCGTAAAATACAACACGAAATTAATGCTCGCGAGCCAAAGATAGTATAGTTAATTATCGTCTCCACATGGATTAAATTTAAATAATGCTCTAGTAATTTATGGTTTAACTGCTATTCAGGATGATCAAAACTTGATTTGGAATGTTTATGAACTACGATTAATTACTAAAGTAAAGCAATTGATAGTTGATTTCAAAGAACTAGGGATTAACAGAGTTGGTTTCTTATCAATGCGAGAAATACGGGTTTTGACAGGATAGATGCAAGATAGCTATTTGGGATCCAACTCTAGTTCAATTTACCCTAATATTGTAATCATTCTCACGAATTCACTCGATGATTAGTTCGAACGTGTAGTCAAGACTCCTCTCTCGATTAAAATCTTAACTCTACGAGGTGAACTAATATAAGCACTGTGAAGATATGCAAGCTTGCGTTAATGGATTAGTCTTCAGGAAAACGTCTCTTGAATATCCTAACATGATTTAATCAACAATTCAAAAAGATCTTTCAATTGCTTAAGAGAATCACTAAATCAAACCAAACAAAATAATGCAAATATAATCAAGTAAAACACCATATACGTCCTCTTTCGATTAAATAAACCGGTGAATAAAGTTGCAATCAATTCAAAGCTTCATAAACGAATTCAAGCAAAGAACTAGAGTTAAATCCACAAATATCAAGTAAAACACCATATACGTCCAACCTAAAGTAAAGTATTCCATAATCATGGAAGAAGTCATCACAAATATAAATAAAAAGCAAGAAAACATCAATCTCACCGTACAATTCAAAATCTCGTATTGAATTGATGGAAAGATGATGAAATTCTGTTCTTCTAGCCTCCAATGCTCTCCCAAATCTTCTAAGGTCAAAAGTCCTCTAAAAATCGTGTTTTTGGTGTATTTATACCATGTAAGAATGGGCTCGGACGAAACTATCCTTTCCAAATCGAAATAGGAGAAATACTATTTAAAATTTGCACATGTGCGCCGCCCTACGCAGGGGTCTTGTGGAGAAGTTTAGAGAGTTGATTTTTACGCTCTGCAGGAATTTTGCACTAGTCCCCGTGCCCCGCGCCGCATGGCGCGGCGCGGTAGTGCATTTTTTCAGAGTAATATTTTTTTTTCTCCACTTTTTGACATCCAAACTTGGTTATCGGCCCCCGAATATGATCTCGGCTTAATATCTTGGGTTTCTACTCAGACTCCAAGCTCCAAATCATCCATTTTAGATCCAAACTTGTTTGTTTACTTGAAATCACATCCTACACGATATAACACACGTAATAAGTACAATGTACTAGCTAGTACACTCAAATACAATCAAAATATAGTAATTAGAGTGTAAAATGTAACTAAAACATAAGCTCCTAGCCTATCATCAGTTGGGTGTCAACTGAGATATCACATCTACTGTTTGCAGATGACCTAGTCCTCTTTGCTTGAGTAGACATTAAAAACACTTCTACGATCATTAACATTTTTTAATCTCTCCTCAATTTCTTGTCAAAAAATAAAGTTTTCCAAATCAACGGTTTTTTTCGGTCCCCAAACATCTAACATACTATCTCAAGTGCCCTCCACATGCGCCCTTCCTATCACTAATCACCACCTTAAAAGCAGTAACGACTGCTACGTTATTGATCGAATAAATAACCGTCTACAAGGATGGAAGGCAAAACTTCAATTTCTTGTAAGGCGTACTACCCTCGTAACAACAGTACTAGCAACCATCCCTAACTATACTATGCAAATAAATCTAATACCCCAAAATTGTAGAGACAAAATTCATTTTATACAACCCAATTTCTTATGGGGTTACAATACAATTAAAAGAAGAATCCATCTTGCTAATTGAGAAATATTTTTGCTCCCTAAAACTTTGGGGGATTGGGAATGGCATAATCTAATGGCAAAAATTCAGTTCTCCTTTCTAGCCTAACTTGGCGCTTTACTACAAACGCTAATCAATTTTCGGTTAGAGTTTCAAAGGAAATACCAATCATGTTGCCCTCAAAATGAATTTAGAATGAAATCATCCGACTCCTATATTTGGAAAAGCATCGTCAAAAATATTTCAATATTCCAAAAGGGCGTTGCTTGGAATACTAGCAACGACTCCAGTAGTAATCTCTTGGATGCCAATTGGATTGGGCTGGAACACTCACTTAGGACACTTATAAATGGTCCCCTTATGGAACCACATATGAATAAAACTATGCAAAACATCCTTATCGATAATAAGTGGGATCTCTCAACTTTCCTTCAACTTCCCTACGAATATTATCCATCAAATAAATAACACCTACATCAAAGAATCGGAACCTAAAAGATTACCTACAACGGAAATCCTATTCAATCGAGACATTATTCATCATAACACATGTGCTTCATGCCCAAGAGCAAAAAATTTGCGGGATCACTTCAACATCCACATTACACCTAACCAATTAGAATCTAAAATTTAAAATCTATGTACATGACCAATTCTCTGCCCACTAACAAGTAACAACAATGCACCATTAGCCATCATAACTCCAATTATCCTCTGGTACATTTGGAAAAATAGAAACCACACTATTTTTCAGAACTCTGTTGAAAAAGTAACACCTACAGACATAGCCTTCCAAGCCCTGGAATACCTCTTTCTTGTTCACCATCATCATACACCAAATGCAGGTCAAAGGTAACTCATCCGGTGGCAACCACAACCAAATGGGTTCTTCAAACTAAATACAGACGTTGTTTATAATGAAAAAAGAAAGGTAGGGGTGGTGGTGGTCTTATACAAAATGATAATTAAGATTGAATCACTGGCTTTGCAAATTACAACAATGCATACTCCACCATTCATATGGAAATTCTGGCCTTAAATAAGGTCTAAGGCTGGCACTCAGTAAGTGTGACCACCGAATAGATTGTTTTGAGTACTAGTTGTGTTTCGAGACCTCTCATAGATTTATTTTACGTTTATTGGTTTACTTGCATGGTCCGTGTCATTTTTCAAAAAGCTTTTACGTAAAATTTTGAAGAAAAAGTGATTTTTAAATTAAATGAGAGTTGAGTTGACCATTGTCAACATTTTTGGTAAACGACCTCGGATCGGTATTTTGATGATTTCGGTAGGTTTGTATGATGCTTTTGTTTCTTGTACGCACGTTTGGTTGGTTCGTCTCTGGTGACCCGAGCGCGTTTTGGTGCATTATGTGAAAGATCGTGAAAATGAGTTTTTAAATTGAAATCTTGAGTTTTGATGATCGATTCTGGTTATTTGATATTATTTTGGTGATTTGAGGTAGCGAGCGAGTTTGTATGATGTTATTACACTTGTGTGCATGTTCGGAGTGGTGCCCAAAGGGCTCGGGTGAGTTTTGGATATGTTACAAATGAGTTTGGAATATCTAGTGCTCAGTAGTTGCTGGTGCAAGATTGCAGGTCTCGCATTTTCAAGAACCTGATCGCAATTACGAGCCTCACATTTGCGATGTCAAAAGCTCACAAATGCAAATATGGGCTGGGGGTTAGAAATTCGCATTTGCGATGTTGAGTTCGCTTTTGCGAGCTTAGCTGGGAATGCATTTGCGACGCAGTGCATGTGAGAACAGCTTCACATTTTTTATGGAGGGGCCTTTCACATTTGCAAGGCATAAGTGGCATTTGCGACTTCTATGGATCTGATTCACTGATCACATTTGCGATCAATGTTTCGTATTTGCGGACATCATAATGGCAAACAAGAGTTCGCAATTGCGACGTCTGCAGCTGAGTAAAAGATGGAATAGTCGGGACATAGCTCATTTTACACCATTTTTCAACCCTAAAAACTTTAGAGGCGATTTTTGAAGAGGATTTTCTTCCCAAATCCATTGGTAAGTAACATCAACTAGTTTTCAATCAATTTTAATTACTTTTCAATGAAATTTATCATCAAACTCATGTAATAAAGTTGAATTTGGATAGAATTTAGGGATTTTTTAAAATTGAGATTTAGACCTAAAATTAAGGTTAGATTTCGAAATAAATCACATAATCTGGGTGAATGAGTAGTCGAGATTTTGTCCGAATCTCAGATTTTGACCAAGCAAACTCGGGGTTGACTTTTGTCGTCCTTTACAAAAATGAACAAAATTGAACTCTTTCATTCGTGTGTAGTTTATAAAGCTTATTTTGATTTGTTTGATTGCTAATTGGCTAGCTTCGGATGCTTTTGAGGCTTGTTTGAATGGCAAAGCCATGATTGATAATCGATTTGATTGTGGAAAGAGGTAAGTGTCGTGGTTAACCTTGATTTGAGGGAATTAAGATAGAATCGAGTCTATTTGCTATGTGAACTATTTGTAGAGGGCAACGTAAGCAAGGTGATGAGTACATATGTGTTGGCCATTGGGATACGCATGCGGGTGGGAGAATTTGTCTTAATTTTACCATGTTATTTCCTTTACTATCTCTTCTATGCCTTAGATATATTGCATAGTCCTCGAGTAGTTGCTTTTGAGTTATTTATTATATTGAATTTTTGAGATATTGGGTGTTGAGAATGTGGAATTTGTGATTGGCCGTTGACCCTAATTGTGGAAAGATTCTCATATGACGAGTGGATTTCGATTTTATTGTTGTATTTGAAAATACTTGCCACCTTGCTTGGTATTGCGTTGTTGTGAATCCTTGGTGAGACAGAGTGAAAAGCACGAAGAGTGTTGTCGTGCCTTGTTTGCAAATTGATATATTTGCTAGAGTGAACGTGAGGCTTAAGCACGAAGGGTGATGTCGTATGCTTCCTTGCTATAATATCATTATCATGTGAGGATGAGAGTAAAAACACGAAGGGTGATGCTGTGCACATGATTTAATTATTCTACATGTTGAAGATGAGAGTAAAAGCATAAAGGGTGATGCCATGCACTTGCATTTATGATATATGGTAAGGAGAGTAAAAGCACGAACGGTGAGGCCGTGCAATTTGTTGACTTTGTTGCTTTATTTGATATTAAAGTTGTGACTTGAGTTGATGATTCACTTGTTATTTCCAGTTCCACCCCATTTGTAGGCCCTAGAGTCACTTTCCTATTCTTACTGTATTGTTTCTATTTTATTTTGGACAGTGTTTGTATTTCCTTCACAACCTTGTATTAAGATGGATCTATACATTCATGTACTTGTAACGATCTCGAAACACGCACTTAAATTATGCTCGCTAATCAAATATAGTATAGCATAATATCGTATCCATAGGGATTGGATTTATACAATATTCTCATAGTTTCTAGCTTGATTGCTATCCAAGATAATAAACAATTGAGATTTATATGATTTCTATCTGCAATTAACTAAGAGTCTAAATCTAATGACTAATGACGATCGACACAAGGAATAAGCAAAGAAAGTTATCAATGAGAGAATATAGGGTTTTGATAGTATAGGTGCAAGATAATTATTTGGGATCTAACTCTAGATAATTCACTTTTAATATTCAAGTGAGTCTCTTGAATTCACTCAATTATTAGTTCAAACATTCAGCAAAAACTCCTCTCTCGATTAAGTTTCAACCTCACAAGATGAACCAATTTAAGCACGTAAAGATATGCAAGAATGCGTAGTGGGTTGGTCTTTTGGAGAACCTCTCTCGATTATCCTTCGAACTAGGTTTAATCAATGATTCAACTAGCCTTTTTCGATTACTAAGAAGAATTAATGAACTCAACCAATAATATAATGCAAAGATATCACAAGTTATGCCTCTCTCGATTACATGAACTAGTGAATACAGATGCAATAATTAAATCGTCCAAAAATGCTTCAATACACAAAACTAGAGTTATAATCCACAAACAATCATCAATACACCAAATCCATAAAAACCTAAAGAGAACTACTCCATATATATGAGGTAATTCATCACAAATATAATAAAAATACAAGAAATAATAAATTCAATCCAAACTCTGGTCTTGAGTGAGGAAGGAATGATGAAATCCTTGTGCTTTTGCTCCTCCAACTCCTCCTTGGCTTCCTTAGGTCTAAAGTGTGTCAAAAGTCCAGAAAATAATATTTTTCCATGTATTTATACCAAGTACGGTCGGGTCCAAACGAAATCACCCTTTCCTAGCCGAAATAGAAAAACTTGCAAACTTATTACTTTTCATGCGTCGCACTATGCTTGTCTAACAGAATTTTGTACTGATGCTACGCACTATGCCACGCACTATGCCTAGCATTAGTGTATTTTTCTGTCAAACCCAAAAATTACAAGTCTCTGAACTTCTCAAATTCTGACACACATTTACACTGATGCATCGCACAATGCTATGCATGGTGCATCGCATTAGTGCATTTCCTCAGAGTGTTGCTTCTTCCTTGATTTTTGACGTCCAGAAGTGATCCTTAACTCCTGAACACTATCCCGGCTTAATCCCCTGGGCTTTTACTCATACTTCAAAGCTCCAATTATTTGATTTAGCTCCACAATATCTTATACTCGGAATCATTCCTACAAGGTATAAAATACACAATAAGTGTAAAATACTACCAATTAAAGCTCAACACAAGTAAAGTGCAATGAATTAGAGTGCAATAAGTGATTAAAACACGAGATTATATCCTACCGTCAACACCCCACACTTAAACAATTGCTCGTCCTCGAGCAATAAAACTACACTCCATATAGACACAACCTAAACAACTCTCCTAACTCATCACACCAAGAATAATTAAAACAGATTAAGCATTCTACCGTAACATCCTCGCCTCAAGATTTGAGTCAAAAGCGCCACGCAATTTTCACAACCCGCTCACTTACTCTAACATAGAGGTCAATGTCATTACCTTTCCTTCGTGATTAAGTGCCCTCACACAACAATAGAGAGTAGTTCCACACACAATAAAATTTAAGAACAATTAAGAACTCAAGATAGAAAGAATTCGCTCACTCTCAGAAACGACATTCATGTGCCACAAAAGACCTACCATAAGCTTGCCCCTAGTTTACTACTCTACTAATTGAGCTGATTCAGCCAAGGATCAAGTAGGACTTTATTTGGTTGTAATGTAGGCTGTGGGACGAGCAGGATACATTTAGATATAAGAGTGACTACACCTCCGTAAGCACATTAATACATAATTACTCGTTCAAAACCCCACACTTATGTCAAACCATAACTCCACCTTCACAATCAACATATATTAGTCCTTACTTCTTTTAGCACAATTACATCAAGATTCACCACTATCGAAGAATATTTTGCACAATAATATAATTTTTTTTTTCCTTTTCTCTTTCTGTTCAAATGGCACTTACTTTTTCAAAATGTTGCACCTTTCTCCTTATTTTAATAGTTCCAATCAAATGCCAAACCAACCACCCCACACTTCAACTTTTATAAAGTTCATAACAAATTCAAGTGCTCATGAGAGGTACAAGATTCAAATAGATGGTGAATCCAAACAAATGGGTAAGGCTTGTAATGTGGTTCCAAAGAAACAAGACTACATGCTCAAAAGGGGTTAACTACGACACATAGCAATTAGGTGGGCAAAAGCATATAACTGGCTCAACAAAGAAATGCCTAAATCACTTCGAAGACTGAATAAAGCTATTTCACTTTGCAAACACACATGGCAAGTTCTAGACATCAAATGCAATGCACAGAATAACACAAAACCTCACACACACATAGCACATAACTCACTCAAGATTGGATTCTCAAGACACTTTAGTCAACTCAGTTAAGCAGAGTTAAGATCATATAATTTAAGAAAATTTTGTAAGAGTCAAAAACTGAGCCTGAACGTGACAACTAAAGCACTCACTATTCTCAAGGCATAATAAAGTCAAGAAATATTGCCTTCCATTCAAATCATAGCACAAGGTTTCATACTCCTAAAAAATAAAAAACTAACTACACCTGATTCAAACAAAATGCTTGGAAAAGAACCGCGACACAAAGAAAAACCAAGGGGAATTATTACAATACCTATAAATGAAAAATCTTTTTGTCTTTTTCCTTCGACTTAAATCCCTCAAGAAACCTGTCGATGATCTCCATCGTCGGGAAAAATCGAAAATTTTAAAATATTTAATTTTTTTTCTATCTCTACCTACTAAAACTAACACAACAAGAACACTAATATACACACATACAAATACCCCCCACCCCCACACTTTATGTTGTGGCATGTCCCCATGACACACAACTAAAAAACATAAGGTAAAGGAAACTTCCCTGAACTTTCTTCTTCTTCGAGAACTTATGAACTCCACCCCTAATTCTGAGTTCATTCCTTGTTTTCGCTCCTTGGGTTTCTTTAAGGAGCTCATTAAGCCCAATTCTTCTGAGGATACCTGCAAGACCTGCTCTTTTCTTTCTTTCTTGTCCTTATCTTGAGGGTGAATTGCTCTTTCATGATGATCCTTAACTTGATTATGCATTTTTTCACAGGATCAATTCATGCATCTTCCTGTAAATCCCCTAAAATAAAATTCACATGATCAATGTTAGAATAAGAAAACAAAGGAAAAAGATCAGGTGAATATTCCTCTGGCATGTCCAAGACCATTGTTTTACATTCTCTTCTACCAAAGGTTGCAAATGTGGAAATGTGGATGGGATTTAAACTCTTCTTCTGTTGCTTCACACTCAACCACAACCTTATTTTCAATCATCTCAGTTAAATCAAAGTCCTCTTGAACAGCGGAAAGCTCTCTCTCTGGAAGCTCACCCTCTTGAGTAGGCTCAGTCTCACAAGGTATCTCCTCCATATATTCACCATCACAACGGGATGAGATTTCTGAAAGTATACTTACTAATTGACTCACTCACGTTGTTAGGTTCTTAATAGCTTCATCATTTTGCATAAACCTTTCTTCAACATTATTCATGAACCTATGCATAAGCGCTTCTAAACTATCATTCTCTTTTTGAGGTGGTTTTCTCGCTTTACTTTCATTCCTGTCATAATAAGCGTATTCTTCCCAACCAGAGTCATAATTGTGCCCATATTAATCCTCGTACCTGTGCAGACTAGAAATAGAGTGAGACTGTTCAAAATACGAAAAATAGGAAGAATACATACCTGCTTGACAGTCAACCCATAGATTATTTCCACCACATTTAAAACACATAGCAGATCGCTGATAATGTTCGGCTGCTAACTCTTCAATCATTTTTTTAGGCTGGTTGTACTCCATCTTCACAGCATTTAGAGTTCAATATCTACTGTATCTTCTCTAACTTGTTAGGTACTAAAAAACAAATCTTGAAAAGAAGTTTACTAATAAAGAAAATAAAAAAAAGACAGAAAAGAAAAAAAGACGAAAACCTAATTCCTGAATTAGCACCAAAAACTATTTCAAACACTATTAATTACCAATCCCCCGCAACAGCGCCAAAATTCAATGATCTCGAAACACGCACTTAAATTATGCTCCTAATCAAATATAGTATAGTATAATATCGTATCCACATGGATTAGATTTAAACAGTATTCTCGTAGCTTCGAGCTTGATTACTATCGAAGATGATCAATAATTGAGATTTATATAATTTCTAACTGTAATTAACTAAGAGTCTAAAGCTATTGACTAATGACAATCGAAACAAGAAATAAGCAAAGAAAGTTACCAATGGGAGAATATAGGGTTTTGATAGGAAATGTGCAAGATAATTGTTTGAGATCTAACTCTAGATAATTCACTGTTAATGTTCAAGTGAGTCTCTTGAATTCACTCAATTATTAGTTCAAACCTTTATCAGAAACCCCTCTCTCAATTAAGTTTTAACCTCACAAGATGAACCAATTTAATCAAGTGAAGATATGCAAGAATGCGTAGTGGATTGGTCTTTAAGAGAACCTCTCTTGATTATCCTCCTAACTAGGTTTAATCAATGATTCAACTAGCCTCTTTCAATTACTAAGAAAAATTAATGAACCCAACCAACAATATAATGCAAAGATATCACAAGTCATGCCTTTCTCGATTACATAAATTAGTGAATATAGATGCAACAACAAAATCATCCAAAAATGCTTCAATGCATAAAACTAGAGTTATAATCCACAAACAATCATCAACACACCAAATCCATCAAACCCTAAAGAGACCTACTCCATAAATATGGAGTAATTCATCACAAATATAATAAAAGTATAGGAAAACATAAATTCAATCCAAACTCGGGTCTTGAGTGAGGAAGGAATGATGAAATCCTTGTGCTTTTGCTCCTCCAACTCCTCCTTCGCTTCCTTAGGTCTAAAGTGTGTCAAAAGTCCAGAAAATAACATTTTTTCATGTATTTATACCAAGTAGCGTCGGGGCCCAAACGAAATTACCCTTTGCTAGGTGAAATAGGAAAACTTGCAAAGTTATTACTTTTTAGGCGTCGCACTATGCTACGCAGGGTGCGTAGCATTAGTGCAATTTTCTTGGTCGTAAACTCTTTGAACTTAGCTTGTCTTATAGAATTTTGTACTGATGTTATGCACTATGCCATGCACTATGCCTATCATTAGTGTATTTTTTCTGTCATACCCAAAAATTATAAGCCTCTGAACTTCTCAAATTTCTGACACACATTTACACCGATGTGTCGCACAGTGCTACGCAATGTGCGTCGTATTAGTGCATTTCCTTAAAGTTTTGTTTCTTCCTTGATTTTTGACGTCCAAAAGTGATCCTTAACCCCCGAACACGATCTCGGCTTAATCCCTTAGGATTTTACTCATACTTCAAAGCTCCAATTATTTGATTTATCTCCACGACATCTAAATAACTCGGAATCATTCCTACAAAGCATAAAATATGCAATAAGTTCAAAATACTACCAATTAAATTCAACACAGGTAAAGTGCAGTGAATTAGATGCAATAAGCAACTAAAACACGAGATTATAGTCTACCATCAACTTGTGACACCAAATCTTGGGGTGGTTTACGTTATGTTATGTATCATTTATCAGATATTTGCTAGTTTTCTTTCCATATGATCTTATTGTGTTGGCTTGCCTATCAAGAAGTGTTAGGCACCATCACGACCCCGATTGGTTGGGATTTTGGATGGTGACAAGTTGGTATTAGAGCACTAGGTTGCCTAGGTCTCACGAGTCATGAGCAATCTTAGTAGAGTCTTGAGGATCGGCAAAGAGACATCTATACTAATCTTCTAGAGGCTGTAAGGACTAAATTTCACCTTCTTTCTTTCTCTATCGTGCGACTTTATTTTTTCATTGAGTCTGAATCATTCCATTTTTAATCTCTCACACATGGTGAGGACACGTACCGCATCAGTAGGTGATCAAGAGTCGGAGTACTAGGGGTAGAGGCTGGGTTCGAGGTAGAGCCAGAGGCAAAGGTAAAGCTCAGCCTAGAGCATGTGTAGCAACACCTATCGCTGAGCCTTAGATCGAGCAGGATGAGGAGATCCCTATTCAGACTGCATTGATAGGACTAGCTCAGGTTCCAGAGGGGTTCATTGCTACCCTGGTACTTTAGGTCGCCATAGTCCGTCTAGTTCGTATTATGGAGAGTGTGGACTAGGCTGAATGTTCCCTATGGCACCACCCATCTCTCAAGCTAAGGAAGAAGCCAAACTCCCGCTACTTACATTCTAGAGCAGATGGCTGAAAGATATCTAACTCGAGCAGTTCTGTCAATTAGAGCAGTTCAACCTGTTATTACTACACAGCCCGAGATGGGACCCGTGATGTCGTTCGAGGGGCTGAAGAGATTGGAGAAGTTCACCAAGTTGTTTCCAAATCGCTTTGGTGGTACACTTTTTAAGGATCCCTAGGAGTTCTTGGACCGTTGACATAAGGTCTTGCACAACATGGGTATAGTAAAGTTCAGTGGAGTTGACTTCGCAGTGTTTTAATACATGGCTCTGCCAGAGGTGGTGGAAGGAGTATGTTCAGGGCAAACCAGCAGGTTTGCCTCCTCTCACTTAAGATCAATTCTCATAGATATCCATGATAACTTCATCCCCTTCACTTAGAGAAAGGACTTCCGCAATCAGTTTGAGCACCTCCAGTAGGGTAGCATGACTGTTAATAGTATGAGACCAGATTCGTGAATTTATCTCGCCATGCAGTTATCTTGATCCCTACTGAGAGATTGAGGGTGAGAAGATTTATATAAGGCCTCACTTATGGTATCAGGTTTCAGATGGCTAGAGAAACTAAGGATGATATTTCTTTGGCCGAATTGCCTAGGAGACCATTGTACTTATTTCGGTTTGTCATCCCGGTCCTTGTAATCCACAAAGTTTGGTCTGGATACTTATAATTATTAAAACACATGATTTTAAGCCCTTTTGACCTTGCGTGTTGCTCAATCACACTGAGATTGATATCCACATCAGATAAAATATGCCACATAATTTTTATTATTACAAAAAAATTATTTTTTCGACAAAAACTATTTTTTCTTAAAAAAACTGAAATTAACTCCATTCTCTTTCCTCCTCCCTCTTCATCTTTTTCTGTCGCCACCCTCCAGACTCCACCAATGGATTCTCTTTCAAGAATCAATGGGTTTAGCTTGAGGATTACTAAAACTCAAGCATGTCGTGATTTGGAGACAAGACACACGATTTTAAGGCTCAAATCAATTGATATTTAAGGCTTCATTTTTTACTTAAAGGAGCTGGAGGAAACTAAGTTAATTCATAAATTGCAAAAATCAAAATCCAGATGCTAAAAGCATTTAGATCGGAACGGTTTTGCTTTTGCATTTTGGTTTAATTAATGGAAAACATGCATGTATATTTGGATATGATTTTTGGAGAAACAGTTGTAAATGAATTGCGGTATTTAGTTTTATAAAAGACCAAACCTTTTTTTATTAGAACAGAATATCTATGTTTTTAGATCTAAGCTTTATCTTTTATTTACTTTTGAGAGAGGAAGGCAGAAGATGAGGAGGAGAATGGCAGCGATTCAGTAACAGGAGTTTTTCATTTTTGGGTTTGTCTAATTTTCTTTTCTTATTATTTGTCTCGTCTTTTTATTTTATTTTAAACATTATTTCTTAATATTTTAATTATTTTTCATTTTAATATTCATACTCACACTTGTTATATGCGTGAAATACATACATTTTGTCCACCTCAGCATCAAGTGGCCACGTATGTTCAGTCAACGGTCATAAGGGTTTAAAGTAGTATATTTTGATAATTATAAGTGCCCGAATGAAACTTTGTGGATTAAAAGGACCGGGATGACAAACTGGAAAAAGTACAAGAGTCTACGAGGCTCTTCGACCTATTTCTTTCACTCAAATTTTGGAGATCGCTAGGTGGATTGTGAGGATTTGTGACCGGGGTAGGAATGTGGCATTTGAGAAGAGGCCTCGTCATTTAGGTGGTTTCAGTGGTGCCTCATCTGGAGGCAAGGGTTATTTGGTAGAGTCCATCCTATCAGGCTGGTTCAAATAGCACTTCAGGTATCAAATGGTGCTTCGGTCAGTCGTGGTTCTTATAGATCTCATCTCAAGCAGCTAGCATTCAACGCACCTTTAGCTCTGGTTAGTGCACCTCGGATTTAGAGTTATAAGGGTGGTTATTCGGGTCAATGGGGTCAGTTCCAGGGTCAGCAGTCACATCAACTGAGGACTTGTTATACCCGTGGAGATCTGAGGCATGTCGCAAGGTTTTTCTCCAGGTCATAGAGCAACGTGCCACAACAGGGTACTCATGCCATAGTTCTGATACAGGTTGCTCCATTGCCTGCCCAACCAGCTAGGGGTAGGGGTCAGGCAGCTAGAGATGGAGGCCATCCAGCGAGGGGTCGGCCGAGAAGTGGAGGTCAGATTGGTGGGGCTAAGCCCCATTGCTATGCATTCCCATCTAGACCCGAGGCAGATTCGTCTAATGCAGCCATCACATGTATTGTTCTAGTTTTCCATATAGATACATCAGTTTAATTTGATACGGGCTCTACTTATTCGTATGTGTCATCCTATTTTGCTTCATATTTGGATATGTCTCCTGATTCTCTGAGTGCTCCTGTTTATGTGTCTCCTGGTCACTATCAGAAGTTATGAGACTAGGGATGACCTGTTATTACTAGATATGGTAGATTTTGATATGATTTTAGTAATGGATTGGCTATCATCCTATCATGCTATTTAGGATTTTCCCGCCAAGATTGTGACGTTAGTTATGCCGGGTTTGCCTCGATTGGAGTAGAGATGGACTCTTGGTCACTCCACTAGCAGGGTCATTTCATATGTCAAGACTCGGCGTATGGTCGAGAAAGGGTGTTTGCTAGGCATGCCACTCGACAGGGATATTGACTTCTACATTAACTTGGTTTCGGGCACTCAGCCCATTTCTATCCCACCATACTGTATGGCCCCAGTTTAGTTGAAGGAATTGAAGGAACAGTTGCAAGATTTACTTGATAAGGGATTCACTTGACCTAGTGTCTCGCCTTGAGGAGCACTGGTGTTATTTGTAAAAAAGGACGGATCGGTGCGGGTATGCATATATTATCGGCAGATGAACAAGGTCACTATTAAGAACAAGTATCCATTGCCGAGAATTGATGACTTATTTGACCAGTTTCAGGATGCCAAGGTCTTTTCCAAGATTGATTTAAGGTATGTCTACCATCAAGTGAAGATTAGGGCATCAGATGTCCTTAAAACATTTTTTTGGACTCTGTATGGTCACTACGAGTTGTTGGTGATGTCATTTGGCTTGACTAATGCCCCAAAAGCCTTTATGGATTTGATGAACTAGGTGTTCAAGCCTTATTTGGATTCGTTCGTGATTTTCTTCATTAATGATAGTTTGTTTTATTCCCCCAGTCGAGAGGAGCATGAGCATCATTTGCGAATCGTACTTCAGACTCTAAGAGATAATTATTTATATGCCAAGTTTTCAAAACATGAATGCTGATTGGACTCGGTTGCCTTTTTGGCCATGTTGTATCTTCTGACAGCATCAAGGTGGATCCTAAGAAGATTGAGGAAGTTGAGATTTTGCCTAAGCCTACTTCAGCTATAGAGATTCGGAGTAACATGGGTTTGGCGGGTTATTATCGTCGGTTCGTGGAGGGATTTTCATATATCTCAGCCCCATTGACCAAGTTGTCGTAGAAGGGTGCTTTTTTTAGATGGTCCCACAAATGTGAGGTAAGCTTTCAAAAGCTCAATACTGCATTGACTACAACTCTAGTGTTGATGTTACCTATAGGTTTCGAGATCTTACACTATGTATTGTGATGTGTCGCGTATTGGGCTTGGTACGGTGTTGATGTAGGATGGTAGGGTATTGCCTACGCGTGTCGGTAGTTGAAGGTATTTTAGAAGAATTACCATGTGCATGATTTAGAGTTAGCATCCATTGTTCACGCGCTGAATATTTGGAGACACTATCTGTGCGGCGTTCCATGTGAGGTTTATACCAACTATCATAGTCTCCAGCACTTATTCAAGTAGAAGGACCTTAATTTGCGGCAGTGGAGAAGGTTAGATTTGTTGAAAGACTATTATATAACCATATTATATCATTCGATGAAAGCCAATGTAGTGGCCGATACATTGAGTAGGACAGCAGAGAGCATGGGTAGTTTGGGATATTTACCGGTAGTGGCGAGACTATTAGCCATGGATGTTCATGATTTAGCCAATTGGTTCATAAGGATGGATGTTTCGAAGCCTGGGGGGGGGGGCGTTCTTGCTTGTGTTGTGGCACAATCATCATTATTGAAGCGCATCAAGGCTCGCCGGTTTGATGATCCTCACTTCTGGTGTTAAAAGATACAGTGTAGCGGGGTGGTCCCAATGAGGTTGTGATTGGAGATGATGGAGTTATGTGGCTTTGGGGCCGGATTAGTATTCCAAATGTTGATGGGTTGAGAGAGCTCATACTTGAGGATGCTCACAATTCATGCTATTCCATTCACCCAGGTGTTACGAAGACGTATCATAACTTGAAACAAATCTATTGGTAGCGGAAGATGAAGAAAGATATTGTTAATTATGTCTCTCGGTGTTTGAATTATCAATCGGTGAAGTATGACCATCAGAAATCGGGTGGGTTAACTCAAAGATTAGAGATAGCATAGCGGAAGTGGGAGCGCATCACTATAGATTTTTGAAGTAGGCTTACCACGGACCTTAAGAAAATATGATGCATCGATGTTATTGTGGACCGGTTGACTAAGTCCGCACACTTCATTTCGGTGATGACTTCCTATTCGTCAGACTGGCTGGCTTAGATTTACATCTGGGAGATCATCCGCCTGCATGGTATGCCCATTTCTATCATTTCTGACTGGGGCACGCAGTTCACATTACATTTTTGGAGAGCCTTATAGCGTGAGTTGGGCACGCGGGTCAAGCTGAGTATCTCACTTTTCATCCACAGATGGACGGACAATCCAAGCGCACTATTTAGGTATTAGAGGACATGTTGCTGGCATACTCTATGGATTTTGGGGGTCAGTGGGACCAGCTTTTACCTCTAGGGAGTTCGCCTACACTAAAAGCTATCAGTTGAGCATATAAATGGCTCTGTATGAGGCCTTGTATGGGAAGCGATGTCATCCGCGGATTGGTTAATTTTAGCCCGATGAGGCTAGATTGTTGGGCATTGATTTGGTCCATGTTGCTTTGAAAAATGTTAAGGTAATTCAGGAGCATCTTCTTACAGCTCAGTCCAAGCAAAAGAGTTATGCATATCAGAATGTTCGAGATCTGGCTTATATGGTGAGTGAGAAGGTTCTTCTCTGAGTGTCACCTATGAAGGGCTTTATGTGGTTTGGGAAAAAGGGCAAGTTGAGCCCGAGGTTTATTGGCCTGTTTGAGATCTTGGAGAGAGTTGGGGAGATTGCTTATAGGCTTACGTTGCCTCCTAGCCTAACAGGGGTACATTCGGTATTTCATATTTCTATGCTTCGAAAGTAACATGAGGATAGATCACATGTTTTGGACTTCAGCACAATGCATCTTGATATAATTTGACCTATCTAGTGGCTATTCTAGACCGGCAGGTTCGAAAGTTGAGATCCAAGAGTTTTTTCTTCTGTGGAAGTTCAACAGAGAGGTCAGTCGATTAAGGAGGCTAAGGGAGTCCGAGTTCGATATGTGGAGTACACACCCCCACCTTTTTACCAGTTTAGGTACATTGCTATGTCTATCCGAGGGAGGACATTTTTTTAGAGGTGGAGAACGTGACGACCTGATAGGTCTTTTTGAGAAATAGTCTTTATTTCTGTGTGTCTAGACCTCTCATAGCTTCATTTGATATTTATTGTTTTTTGTGTGCGATCCATGTTGTTTTTTCAAAAAGCTTTTAGGTAAAATTTTGAAGAAAAGGTGATCTTTGACTTAAAATGGGATTTGAGTTAATCACGATCAACATTTTTTGTAAATGACCTCAGATCGGTGTTTTGAGGATTCCGGTAGGTTTGTATGATATTTTTGGACTTGTACGCATGTTTGGTTGGTGTCCCGGGTGATCCGAGTGCGTTTTAGCACATCTATGTGAAAAATGAGCTTTTAAGTTGAAATCTTCAGTTTTGATGATTGAATCTTGTTATTTGATGTTATTTTGGTGATTTGAGATAGCAAGCAAGTTTGTATTATGTTATTACACTTGTGTGCATGTTCGGTCTGGAGCCTAAGGGGCTCGGGTGATATTTAATTGTGTTACGGATGAGTTTGGAACTGCTAGTGTTCAACATTTGTTGGCGCAAGGTTGCAGGTCTCACATTTGCGAGAACCTGATCGCAATTGCGTGCCTCGCATTTGCGACGTCAGGTACGCAAATGCGAACATGGACTGGAGGCTGGCACTTCGCATTTGCGAAGTAGAGTTAGCTTTTGCGAACTTAGCTGGGATCGCATTTGTGATCTTAGAGACACATTTGTGACACAGTGCATGTGAGAACAGCTTCGCATTTGCGAAATATTAACCGCATTTGCGATGGAAGGGCCCTTTGCAATTGCGAGGGATAAGTCGCATTGGCGAATTCTATGGATGTGATGCACTGATCGCATTTGTGTTTAGTGTTTTTCATTTGCAGACATTGCAATTGCAAACAAGAGTTCTCAACTGCAACATTTGCATCTAGGTAAAAGATGGAAAAGGCGGGACTTAGGTCATTTTACACCATTTTTCAACCCTAAATACTCTAGCTGGGATTTTTAAGGAGGATTTTCTTCCCAAATCCATTGGTAAGAAACTTTAACTAGTTTTCAATTAATATTAATTACTTTACCATGAATTTTATCATCAAATCCATGAACTTTAAAGTAAAAATTAGGGGTTTTGGGTAGAATTTAGCATATTGTAAAATTAAGATTTAGACATCAAATGAGGTTGGATTTTAAAAAAAAATCATATAATCGGAGTCGGGGGTGAATGGATAATCGGGATTTGGTCATAATCTCGGATTTGCACAAAACGAGCCCGGGCTTGACTTTTGTTGACCTTTTCAAAAATGATCAAAATTGAACCTTTTTCATTATGGGTAGTTTCTAAGCATATTCTAGATTGTTTGATTGCTAATTGGCGAGATTCGATTGGCTTGGAGTCTTGTTATGACGACCCGAGCGGTCGATTTGAGCATTTGCATTCAGTTCGGTAGTTTGAGGTCATGAGTAGCTTCATATGGTATATTTTGACTTGCATGCATCGGCGATTTTGGGTTTTGAGTAGTTCGAGATTGATTTGGAAGAATGATTCTCAACTAGGAAGCTTTGGGTTGGAAGAGTTGACCAAGTTTGACCTTTGTTTATTTGGCCTCGGATCGGAGTTTTGATGGGCCCGTTAGGTCCAGATGGTGATTTTGGACTTGAGCGTATTCCCGAACTTGCATTTAGATATTTCTAGAAGATTTAGCTCTATTTGGCAAACTTGGCAAATTTAAAGGTTTGGAAAGTTCATAGGTTTGACCGAGAGTTCACTTCTATGTAATTGGGTTCGGATTATTGTTTCGGGAGTTGGAACAAGATCGTTATGTTAGTTGGAACTTGTGTTCAAAGTTTGAAGTGATTCAGTTGTTTAGACGTGTACGACGTAAGTTTGAAATTATTATTTTTTAAATAAAATCCACTAGGCCTTGTGCCTAGGGTTAGTTCTTATAAATATGAAATCAGCAGGTACACCAACGGAGGGGGATATGAACCTTACCTCCAAACCTATGGTGGATAGCCAATTGATTGTCAAAAAATGAAAACCAGGTGAATCTTGTACAATAAGTGAAGTTAGAGGTATAAGGTGGTACCATATGCCTTTCCATATTGGGTAGGCAAATGGACCCCAAAAACATAAGTAACCTAGGTCAACTATGCAAAAAAAAATGGAAGGACTCCTTCCATTTACAGGAGAAACTATATCTAAAGCTTGGACAAACTATTCCCAAGTGAAGTGACAAAAAACAAATATACAACCAAGGATGGGGGGTAGTTCAATAACACCAAGAACCTATCTTCATCATAGCTTTAAAATTGCCAAGAAAGAAAGCCAGGCTGAAGAGAAGCATACGAAAGCGGAAGAGCAGTGAGTTGTCTGTGTATAGTGTCCATGACAGAAGAGATAGAGCACTGCATTGGTGGCTATAGTTGCCTGTTGTAGAAACTCTTATGTGTCCAGGGCTAGTTCTCAACAATGTGTTCATATAGCATGTGAACCAAAGCACTGAAGAGGGCATGAGAGACTACTGAAAGTAGTGGCCGGGTCTAATGATTCCTGCATCTAGAATTTGGAATGGAGGTCACCTGGGATCTGCTTGTTGCTATACCATAGTGTTCATGTAAGTTTGAAACCCTAAGTATGTTCCCAAAGAACCTATCAGTGGTGTATGAAGGTGACGTGTGTGTTTGTATTGCATGATCAGAGGGGTAGGTCCAAGAAATTTGATGCACTCCCAACAGACTTAGCATCTGGGATGCTAATACCACACATTGAGAATGCATCAAAATTCTAGACCTAGCTAATGTACCTGCAAAAACAACAAACATGTTAGTAGTAAAAGAGCACCATTGCCCCTCTCACTGGAAGAATGACTATGGCACTACAGTTAGTGATGAAAGGCAGCTACATGCTTTAGGCATCACTCTCCTGAGACCTGCGGATGAGCAAATAAGGCAATGCTCTCAGGTTCTTATGGATTCTGAGAGCTGGTGATGGTTGTAGGTTGTAGCTGGGGAGAAGATAAGTGCTACTGAAAAATGCATGGTGATTTAGTAGTGACTAGTATCTATGGATTATGGAAAGTTGCATTTTATGATTTTATAATGTTGAGTTATTATTTTCAGACATTCTTTACAGCATAAATAATATTTTATTACCACTTATTAGGCGTTTTAATAATTTATTTTTAATTAATTTTGGAGGGTTTCAAGGCAAGCTCAAAACAGGCCAATTTTTTCGAACAAATTCAAGGCCCAAAGTATTAAGCCCACATCATCTCACCTCTCAGCAACCCAAACCAAGCGATCCTTTAGTATACCCGGTGCGACCTGTTGAATAACCCGCCCCGCTTCCCCTTTGATCTTGACCGTTGATCTTAAATCATCAACAGCCCAGAATAAACCCCTCATTTTCCTTATATCCTTCACCCCAAACCCTAGAGACCCACTTTCTCCTCGTTCAGCCACCTTTGTGTTCTCTCATCCTCTCCTTCTCTCGGAAGAACCCTAGCCGACTCCCCCTTAAATTCCTTTCCTAATTGCGTTGATAATGGGTTTCCTTCATTATTTTCTTACCATATCTATGTTCCCCGCTACTGGTCACGCGTTTGTGGTATTACCTAGGTACTTGTCCAATTTTGGCAAGTACCATCTCCTAGATCGGACTGGAATCGACCTTAATCTTTAAGATTTTGACAGTATTTTGTCCATATACATGAAGAAATGTCTGATTCTTCACAATAGTTGGCTGATTTGAAGCATTTGAACCCTATCTAGGTTTGGAGTTCGATTTCTTTCCTTACCGGTTACTTTACTGATTGCTTGTATATTTTTCTTTCCTTTTTTATGTTTTCTTAATTTCCTTTCTTTGTTTACTCGTTTTATTTAACCATTATATAAAACCCCTCCCCCGTTTCCCATAAGGGACTATAATCGATACTGTTATTCTCTCACTCTTACTCTTCTATACTTTCTGCATTCTTGGTTGTGGCCGGCTGAAAGCCAAGGCCACCGGAATCATCTCTATCGACAACCCTAGTGTGATCACTACTTGGAGCCCGTTTGACGCTCCAGTGAACTCTGATGCATTAGGGTATGGGGTCTCATTTGTTCTCTCTTTGTTACTGATACTCAAACTTGGTTTTCTCTTCTATTTGTTTGAAAAATCTGCAAACTAGTAGGTGTTTAAACCCTCGCAATTCTACTTATGTTTGTGTTTATGCAATGAACACTGGTGCTACTTGGATTTCGTTGAGTTAACGTGATTTCCATATTATGCCTCTTCGTATAAAATTCTGCTTGTCTTAATACTACTCTGCAGTTTTATTAGCTTCATTTCTATTCAAGCCCTTATCTTAACTCATGTATGGCTAACTAAGTTAATTCATGATGGCTTCCTGGTTTGTAATTAAACCTGATTGATGTTGACTGCACCTTGTCTTGATTTTTTGTAGGAAACTAGGCTCTTGCTCAAAATTGCTTTAATATCTTCCAACTGAATCTTTTATGCATAGCTTGCTATTTCTCTGCAAAATATGTGACAGTATTGTCTAAATGCTTAGCCTAATACACTTTCCTGCCATTACTATCCTTAATGCATGCCCAGTATAGGTGTCCAACCTAAATGATTTCTTATCTTTATGTTTAAATAGAACTGGTTATTTAGTTCTGTTTCTTATCATGAATCCATGACTTAGATTCTCCCAGGGAACTAATGCATGCCCAGAATTTGTTTGACCGTGCTTTTTCTTGCTAAGTCCTTCATGTACAGCCTACTACTTTCCTGAGATCAACTTGTGATTATATGAACTCCATATGCCAATATCGTTACAATTCCCCGGCAGACTTGTTTCTTTTCTTTGATGTTGTGCTCACTGATTGCTTAAGACTCCTAGGGTGAATTCCAATATATATGTTTAGCCTATTCTTCCTATGTCGACAAGAATAAGTCCTAGCCCTCTCCATGTGATGCCTGTTTGCCTTGTTAATCCGGAAGTTAACTCATTCTCATCTTCCATGAATTCTTATATTTTTGGATTTAAAACCTTTATGTTATGACTGGTATTTTCCTGGACATTCTACATGTTTAGTTCTGCAAGTTAGTTGTGATCATTAGGCTTAGGCTCTCCTGTCCAAGTTTCTTGTGAAACTATTTCACCCTTTTCTTGTGTAACCTTATTTGTGTGTCTTCTTCTGGAAATCCCTGCTCTTTGTTAGCTATTGTATTAAGGGATAAAATTCCTAAAGCCCAAAGCTGTTTAGATGGCCTAGAACCTAGCTTGTCACTTGTTCAATGGGCAAGCAAGGCTGTTTTATTGTTTGGGCCAAGTTGTTGGGCCAGTTTGGTACTCATAACTGAAGCATATTAATAGCCACCTAGAGTGTGGGACTGTTCATCCGCCTAAGGTTCCAAGTTCAGTTGAAAATTGGGACAGGGGTATTCTAATTCTTGCATGAACGGGTAGAAAACCTGTCCATAGGATTTAATGGCCTTGTTTGCTATTTGCTTGACGTGCTTTAATTCTACACACTAATAGAAATCATGCCTATAGGAACTCAAACACTTCACCTACTTAACTTTTCTAATGCCCGTACATTATTAGAAGCATGTTTGTAAGAGTTTAAGTGCTCTACTTGTCCACATGTCTACTTCTATGGCTATCAGATAGAATGTCTATAGGAATCAAATGTCAACAATTATTTGCTCAACTTGTGCAATTGTAGTGATTATTAGATAGCATGCCTATAGGAATCCTCTCTATCGACAATCCTAGTGCGAGCACTGCTCCAGGCCCGTTTGAGGCTCCTATGAACTCTGGCACATTAGGGTTTGGGGTCTCATTTGTTCTCTTTTTGTTACTAATAATCAAGCTGTTGTTGACACTTGGTTTTCTCCTCTATTTGTTTGAAAAATCTGCAAACTGGTTAGTGTTTAAACCCACGCAATTCTACTTCTGTTTGTGTTTATGCAATAAACACTGGTGCTACTTCGATTACTTTGAGTTAATATGGTTACATATTATGCCACTTCGTATAAAATTCTGCTTGTCTTAATACTCCTCTGCAGTTTTATTAGCTTCAATTCTATTTAAGCCCTAATCTTAACTTATGTATGGCTAGCTAAGTTAATTCATGATGCATGCCTGGTTTGTCATTAAACCTGATTGATATTGATTGCACCTTGTCTTGATTTCTTGTAAGAAACTAGGCTCCTGCTCAAAATTACTTTAATGTCTTCCTACTAAATCTTTTATGCATGGCTTGCTGTTTCTCTGCAAATCATGTGACAATATTATCTAAATTCCTAGTCTAATATGCTTTCTTGCCATTACTAGCCTTAATGCATGCCCATTATAGGTGTCCAACCTGAATGATTTCTCATCTTTATATTTAAATAGAACTGTTTATTTAGGTCTGTTGCTTAATCCATGACTTAAGATTCTCCTAGGGAACTAATGCATGCCCATAATTTATTTGACTGTGCTTTTTCTAGCTAAATCCTTCTTGTACAACCTACTACTTTCCTGAGATCAACCTATGATTATATGAACTCCATATTCCAATATTGTTACAATCCCCAGGCAGACTAATTTCTTTTCTTTGATGTTGTGTGCTCACTAATTGCTTAAGACTCCTAGGGTGAATTCCAATATATATGTTTAGCCTATTCTTCCTATGTTAATAGAATAAGTCTTAGCCCTCTCCATGTGATGCCTGTTTGCCTTGTTAATCTGGAAGTTAACTCATTCTCATCTTCCATGAATTCTTATATTTTTGGATTTAGAACCTTTGTGTTGTGACTGGTATTTGCCTGGACATTCCACATGTTACGTTCTGCAAGATAGTTGTGATCATTAGGCTTAGGCTCTCTTGTCATAGTTTCTTGTGAAATTGTTTCTCCCTTTTCTTACTCTGATTATGACTCTTCTAGACTTCCATATCAAGACTCATATGTTTAAAGTCCTGCTGAAATTAGTTTGGGATTTTGTCTACTTTGAATTTCTGGTTTTTGTTATCCTATGTTGTTTAAACTTGTGATTGGGAACTTGTTTCCTTATGTGCCATAAGTGATTTTGCGTAACCTTATTTGTGCGTCATCGTCTGGAAATCCCTGCTCTTTGTTAGCTGTAGTATTAAGGGGTAAAATTCCGGCCTAAGACTGATTGGTTGGCCTAGAACCCAGCTTGTCACTTGTTCAATGAGCAAGCAAGGCAGTTGTTTTATTGTTTGGGCCTGGCTGTTGGGTCACTTTGGTACTCAGAATTGAAGCATATTAATAGCCACCTGGAGTGTGGGCCTGTTCATCCACCTAAGGTTCCCAGCTCAATTGAAGGCCTAGCAACAACCTTGGGTATCTTGTATTTGTTGTATCCGGGCCTGTAATCACCTTATTAAGTCTGTAATTGTCTCATTATTCTATTTGGGCATGTAATAATGAATGCTGGAGAAATTAGTAAAAATCGGGGCTGGGGTATTCTAATTCTTGCATGAACAGGTAGAAAACCTGTCCATAGGTTTTGATGGCCTTGTTTGCTATTTGTTTGACATGCTTTAATTCTACATATTAATACAAATCATGCCTATAGGAACTCAAACACTTCACCTACTTAACTTGTCTAATGACCGTACATTATCAGAAGCATGTTTATGAGAGTTTAAGTGCTCTACTTGTTCACATGTCTACTTCTAAGCTCTATTAGATAGCATGTCTATAGGAATCAAATGTCAAAAATCATTTTCTCAACTTGTGCAACTGCAATGATAATTAGATGGCATGCCCATAGGATCATATTAATATATTCATCTAGATACCATGTCCATAGACCTTAACTGATCAACTAATAAGTTGTTTTCATTGTTCTTATCACACTGCCCACCTAGACAACATATCCATAGGAATATGCATCTGCGTTCAAATACGAATTATTAGAGAACCTGCCTATAAGACATTGTTACTCACTTATAAACCATGCCAATAGGATCAAACATGGGTAATTATGGGTATTCAAATAGTTTCTCTGCTCCATTACGCAAATCACTTAGAGATCACGTCTATAGTTTTATCACACCTGTAATCTGTAAATTTGATAGCAACACTGCCCGTAAGATGTTTCATAAATTAGGATCACATAGAAGCCATGTCTATGGGTCCTAAACAATGTTAATACCTCTCGATCCTGAAACTGCCTACTGCCTAGTATGAAATCTTTCAACATGCCTTTTTGCTTATGTGAGGAGGCTAACTTGAGCCATTCGTTGTCTTTACGTGTAGTCCTATCTGTTTTGACTGTGCGCCTAGTTTTATCCTTCGAGCACCCTAAGTAAAATCTATAACCACCCAAATAGTAGGTCCAAAGCCTCCTGGACCATAGACATGGGACAGGTAATGCACGCATAGGGCACGGTTTAGAATTGAGCTAGAGTGCTTTAGGTAAACAACTTTAACATAGTAATTGGGTAGCAGGAGATGATAGTTTGTGGCCACTGAAAAATATGAGCACCCCTACCCTAAAGGAGTTGCAAAGTATTATTCGTGTTGCGCGAGGTGATCCTTTAGGGTAAAAAACATAGCACCCCCCTTTCTTTATGTTTATTGTTCGCGCCTTTATTTCTTTGAACTTAGAACAATTAAGTTGTATTTTGTAACCTCCAAAGACTTGTACTGATCATGTAAATATAGTTTAATTCCTTCACATGTGCGATATTCTTTATTCTTGTTTTACCTCGTAGTTGAACCTTCTAATTCCCTATCTTCCTTCACTTACATGATCACATAGGACAATTATAATCAGATAATCCCACATAGCGTTAATTTCGATCAGGACTCACAGTTGTGGACCTCGAAGAGTGTCAACACCTTCTCTTCAAGGTAATTTGAGTCCTTACCCGATCTTTACTAACACATACTAGTTAAAATAGAGTTATTTGCTAATAGGTTCCCTAACGCACCTTAAAAATCGTTAGGTGGCGACTCTTCTCTTTTAATACCCATTTAAAAGAGTTGTCACATACCGAAACCCACTTTCGCGAGAAAATGGGGAGCGACAACTGTCATTATTATATTGTGTGTTGTTGTTGATCACTGGTGTTGGACATTGACCTTCTTTCGAGCTCGTCACTACTTTTAACCAGAGGTTAGATTAATTACTTATTGAGTACATGGGGTCGGTTGTACTTATACTATTCTTATGCACCTTGCGCGCAGATCTTGAAGTTGTTGCTGTTGTGTATGGCGGGATCTGGCATTGAAGATGTACCTGTTTTTCGAATACAGCAGCCACATGTCCTTAGCAGCTTTAAATTGGTAATCTGTTTATGTATATTTCAAATAGATGTTGTATTTATTTTCAAACCAGCTTTGTAAATCTAAGTCTTAGTGGATCATGACTTGTACAACTAGTCCTTGAGTTGTTGTATAAGAATTCCAGCTAATTCACTATTGATTTTTTCTTATTTTCATTTGAGACTTCTAGTTGGCTGACTTAGCAGGTTGGGTAGGTTCCATCATGACTAGATGAATTTTGGGGTCGTGACACTTGTTCGAAAGACAAAGCCGTGATTGACTATTGATTTTGTTGCGGAAAGAAGTAAGTATCGTGGTTAACCTTGATTTGAGAGAATTAAAGTAGAATCGAGTCTATTTTCTATGTGAACTATGTGTTGGAGGCGGTGTATATGCAAGTTGATGAGTACATATGCGTTGGTCATTGCGATAAACATGCGGGTGGGAGAATTTGTCTCAATTGTACCATGTTATTTGTTTTATTATGCCTTCCATGCCTTGAATAGATTGCTTAGTCCTTGACTAGTTGCTTTTGAGTTATTTATTATATCGAATTATTGAGATATTGCGTATTGAGAACATGAAACTTGTGATTGGTAGTTGACCCTAATTGTGGAAAGATTCTCACATGACGAGCGGATTTCGATTTTATTGTGGAAGTTAAATTTGCTTCCCATCTTGCTTGGTATTGTGTTGTTGTGAATGCTTAGTGAGAAAGAGTAAAAAGCACGAAGGGTATTGCCATGCCTTATTTGCATATTGATATCTTTGCTAGAGTGAACATGAGGCTAAAGCACGAAGGGCGATGTCGTGCACTTGCTTGCTATATTATCATTATCATGTGAGGACGAGAGTAATAGCACGAATGTTGATGTCGTGCACCTGCTTTAATTATACTACACGGTGAGGATGAGAGTAAAAGCATGAAGGGTGATGTCGTGTAATTTGTTGACTTTGTTGCTCGATTTGATATTGAAGTTGTGAACTTGAGCCGATGATTTCGGTATTTATTTTGAAAGAGGTTTTCTTAGTGATTCTTACTCTTTGCTTCCACTTGTCCCCTTTCTACGTGTCCCTACCCCGTTGTTGCTTTGATGCTTTACTTGTTATTTCGGTTGCTTTATACTATATATATCTGCACAAGTTTTTAGTAGGTGTCTTGTCTTAGCCTCGTCATTACCTCGTTGGTGTTAGACTCGACACTTACTGAGTATATTGGGTCTGCTTTACTCATACTATACTTTTGCACTTCTTGTGCAAATTTTGGCGTTGGTACCATCGAAGTCCCGAGAGGCAGTTAGCGGATACCAGTCAGTGATTCGAGGTGGAGCAGCACCCCGTTTGCAGGCCCTAGAGTCACTTTCCTTTTCTTACTATATTGTTTTCATTTTATTTCGGACAGTGTTGTATTTCCTTTAGAACCTTGTATTTAGCTGGATCTATACCCTCATGTACTTGTGACACCAAATCTTGTGGTGGTTTACGTTATATTATGGATCAGTTATCAGATATTTACTACTTTTCTTTCCGTATTATCTTATTGTGTTGACTTTTCCAATAAGCGGTATTAGGCGCCATCACGATCTTGATTAGTTGGGATTTTCGAGTCATGAAAGTAAAAGCTTAGTTCCACTTATTGTGGAAATTGACTCACATGTAAGGATTCAACTTTTATCAACTAACAATCTATTCTCACGCACGCATATTAATGGATTGCAGGCAACTAATGGAGAAGCTGGGTAACCCACAGGTGTGCCATATCTTTAGGGAAGCAAATGTTGTCAGCAGATAAGCTGGCCTGCTATGGGAAAGGCAAAGATCCATCCAAGGGAAACAATGCTTTAATTTTTTTATACCCACTACTCCTTATCCTTAGTTAACTAAAAGAAGACCCTTATGGAACTGGGACTATACGTCAAGTTACCATCATGTAATAACTTCCGCTTTGTTATTCAATAAAAGCTTCTTTCATTAGGGAAAAAAAATCTAGCTAGTTGATTTTGGCAAATTCTTTACATCAGGATCACTTCTATATTTTGAAATGAAAAGCAGGCTTTAAATGAACAATACGCGCCATTATCCAGTAGGAAATTGACTCGGACAGCTTCTTATAGAATCCGAGAAAATCAATTAAAGTCTTAAACAAACAGAAATTACTACCTCATTTTTTTCTCAAAATATTTTCACTGTCGATTGTCAACCTATTGTAGTACGACACCTCCTCTATTTGGATTAGTAATATAATTGTATTATTGGCCATGCTCTAATGTAGTTTATTGACCTCCTAGAATTGATTAAATTAATTATTTTTCGTAAGAGAAAAGTGTCAAATAAATTAGGGCAAAAGACAAAATTGGCTGGTCATCCGAAATTAATTGGAAATGACAAACTATATACATCTATATATTTATATAAAATAGGGCCTAAGAAAGGTGACGTGGCATATATATTTGGCCAAGGACCACATTTATCTTTTATCTCAAATTTTTGACATTTATCCTTTTTTTATTTATTTATGTACTATATTAAAAATCAAAAGTCAATTCTTAAAGGTGCTTCATGTAAAAGAAAGATTAACTGTTTAGTTAATTAATTAATTAAATTGACAGACATTCAACAAAGAAAGATAAAAAGACAACCCTTCATTTTTTGCAAAAACCGTTCGTCTTCTACTTTTTCTATATTTTCACTCCTTTTGCATGTCCTAAAATACAGACAATTTATTTTGCTCTTGCGTAATAAAAAGCGAGGAGAAGTTGGACGAAGATGACAGATTCAATCGCAAAACAAATATTGCATGGCAAGAAACTATCATATAATTTGATTCTTTGTCGCATTTATCGCATTCGTAATAACTTTCAATGTCATACTCATAAGTAATTGTTTGAGAAGTTTTATGCTGTTTATAAAGGCGTCAAATTTGCGTTCGAAGCAAGGTGATATATCACCTATTGTTTGTGTCTAGTCCAAATTAATTTACTAAGCAGCGGAGGTGGTAATATATATGTCACTGCCTTATGGTGCGCGATAAATTTGTAACTTCATATTTCAGATTTAAATTTGTTATTGTTTTTCCCAAAATTAGAGAATATTAATTGATTCTGAAAGCATTGTAATGATAGCTACAAAATGTTTGTATATGTTCTGCAGGTTGTTCTAGCGGCATCTATAATTTCGAAATCTGATAAAGTATGCCTCATTCTATATTATGTTTTTGGAGTCATTTGGTTTATAAAGTGATAAATAATCTTAATGACTTTTAATGTGGGTTTTTACCCAAGCTATGATATATACACAAGAAATATCGTTTTTTGGGTCAAACGGTGAGAATAAATTAGATTTATTAGTTTTCTCTTCTTCTTTTTTCCAGCTCTTTTTTTAAAGTACATAAAGTTTGAAGAAAATAAATTGGCTTTAGAAACGTAATGGTGTACTTGGGCAACAGCAGTTTGCATTACCATTTGCAAATCTATTAAAAGAAAAGTGAATATTGTAGGCAACGTGGACTTATTAATTAAGATAGAGAAGAGTAACTGACCGCTAAGACTTAATTCTGCGAGACTGACATGAAAAATGCAACTTGTGCACAATGACAATGCTGGACGATGGAATTATTTTTCTTCTACATCCCATAGGTAATTCTTTTCTTTTTTGGATATTTTAGTTTTCTTCTTTCTTTCTTATATTATCTCCTTTCTTTTAGATGAATGCTTAATTTGTAAAAAGTGAATTCGGTTAATTGTTTTGAATCTTTTTTTTTTAAAATTATCTTTTAATGTCGGTCTCTAATTGTCGGTAGATAGAATTTTCGGCATTAAAAAAATACCGTTAGTAAGCAATCTTTTTTATTTGATCGTTTCGTCTTGAATATTTGGCTGCTTACGTAAAATTTTAACTCTCCTTTCTTAGTAATATCTCTTATGCAGATTAATTTGAGATTTGGGATTTTTCATTTTATTCCCAGATTATTGGAGTTTATCTTGGAGCTAAGGTTTTAGTTGAAGGAAAAAAAACTGAAATACTAAATTTATCTGAATTAAGAGTTCGAGATTCGATGCAAATGAAGATGACTGACTCGTCTTCAAAAGTACTTTAACCCTAATATCAATAAGGAGATAATAATCTCAAGATATCTTCTTTTGGTTGTGAGGAAGGATGCGCAACTGGAATATGCCTTATTGCACATGGTGACATTCTATCAAATTCAACCCCATTTTGTTTCCTAACACTTTTTGTGGGACTAATCAAACAATTTGTATCTTTTTTATAAATTTTCTATCTTTTCAATAATACAATTACTAATGATCTAAATGGTTTAATTGAATGACAATTAGTAGTTAGAATATCAAATTTATTTAATTTAATTGTAATGTTTCTTCTTGTTGATACTCCTTGAATCTTTCTTAGTTAGATAAACTTAAATAAGCTTGAATAATCTTTATCTATAGCATATAATTAATTATTATAAATTATACAAAAGTATATGTTCTAAACACCCCAAATACATGCTGTTTATGAGTGTGTTTTTTCCATAAAAAAAATAGTATCTGAATTAGTTATTCAAGTTAATTATTTTATAAATTTTCTAATATCTTTTAAATCGCGCGGAACGTAAACAAATTAACTAATTTCTCAGTAAATTAGGATAAAGTGGAATAATAAGTGACAGTCACTATCATCAAATGAAGACAAAAATGCAACATCCTGAGGTATCTAAAAGTAAACATGGACTTCGGAGCTTTCTGCTTTTGTTTTCAGTTAATCTCTTTATTTCATGATATTATTGCAAAGATTCGGACCCTCTGATCGTCTTCTTAAATCATAAAAACTCGCAACTTTTATGAGGTTGAGTTTTTCTGTTCAATCCTAACCAAGTCTCACTCATATATGAGATTGACCTCCACCTATGAATAAAATGGCATATAATACAGCTCAACTTTTGGAGTTAGACGTGTTATTTTGCCTCTAATTTGGCACAATGGAATTTATGTACGATTGGTAGAAGTAGTAACACACTTTTGACATATAAAACTACAGCTCAATCTCAACGACTATCTGAATTTCACATCGTGTCCATGTCGGAATTGTTATACAAATAGTCGGTCAGATTCAATATATACTACTTCTAGCTGGTATATGTAAATTATATATTGATTATATATAATTATCGTATATGTTGTACATGAATTATACATATATTATACATGCGACGGCTATTTTTAATTTAAGATATTAGGTGGGGCGACTACTTGAGTTAGTTCTTCTTTTGTTGTTATAAGGACTTATCTTATGCTAGTTGTCAAGTTGTGGCCCGACCCGAAATTCCAACCGTGGGGTCGTGATGACACCTAACATCCACTTGCTAGGCAAGCCAACATTAGATAAACAATTAACCATTTTTACCATTTAAAATATAATAATAATAATAATAATAATAATAATAATAATAATAATAATAATAATAATAATAATAATAATAATAATAATAACAACAACAACAACAGCAACAACAACAACAACAACAACAACAACAACAACAATTGACGATTAGCTAAACTGAAGTACATAAGATAAATCCATAATATAACACAGTCTAAACTAATCCCAAGAATCTGGTGCCACCAGTACATGAGCAACTAGAATACTACAAATAAAATCTGAATGAGATACACTTTTTGAAAGCAAGTAAATAGTAAAGACAGAATAGAAGAGGACTTCAGGGACTGTGAACGCCAGCAGCTCTACCCCAAGTTTCCTCAACATGTCGATCCAGTCAAAACTCCTCTATGCGCCGTTGGGACCAACACTGAGATTTGCACAAGAAGTGGAGAAGTGTAGTATGAGTACAACCGACCCCATGTACTCTGTAAGTTCCAAGCCTAACCTCGACAAAGTATTGACGAGGCTATGACAAGACACTCTGAATAAACCTGTATGAATAATAATGATAGAATACATAAATAGAAATAAAACAGAAAACTCATATAAACGGACCCGAAGGTCAATTACCAGACAGCCCCAGAATAACATGATCTCAAACATCATATCACAATACCGAGAAAAACTCTACAACCAAAAACAACTACAACACATCAACTTTGTTGCGGCGTGCAACCCGATTCCAACACTTAACACAATAACTGTTACGGCGTGCAACCCGATTCAACCATTTAACACAATAACTGTTTCGGCGTGCAACCAGATCCCAACATTTAATACATTAACTGTTACAGTGTGCAACCCGATCTCAATATCAATTCATTTTAATACTGTTGCGGTGTGCAATCTGTTCCTAATATCAAAATAACTCAACACAATTAATAATGAAATATCAGCATTAAAAGGAAAATGAAACGTGCGGAACATTAAAAAACTACCAAAACAAATGGAGGATAACCAATACCTCGTAATCCCATATCTCGACAATTCATTAACACAAGAATAACTAAACGACTGAAGTAATTGGAATACATAATAAAGTGCATCAATTAATATAAGAACGATAAAAGTATGTAAAAACATGGGACAATGAAAATATACAATTAATGCAAGTAGGAACATGTAGAAGATAAGCACATATTGTGCGAGAAATGAACAAATCGAAACAAGTAAAAATTAAATAATACATATCAAGTAAAGCATAGATGATAAGTAAGAACATGAAGCAATTAAGAGATGTGACAAAATATAATATGGAATAAATAAAGACATAGAAGTAAATAGCCCAATCCCGCATGCTTTAATCCCTTGACGGCGCATAAATACTCGTCACCTCGCATCTACAACGTGTCCCCACATAATTCACATAACAAATAGACAAACAAATCTTAATTCCCACAAGTCAAAGTTAGGCACGATCCTCACTCCGCAACCAAATCAATCAACCAACCACAGCCTTACCTTTCAAACAAGTCTCCAAACCAACCGAATCTAGTCAATCATCGTTGAAACAATAAAATAAGCTTTTGAAACTACTCATCAATGAAAAAGGTTCAATCTTTGATGAAATTGAAAAAGTCAACAAAAGTCAACCCTGGGACCGCTTGGTCAAAAATCGGGACCCGGACCAAAATTCGATTACCCATTCACCCTCGAGCCCGATAATGTAATTTGTTTCAAAATCCGACCTCAATTTGAGGTCTAAATCCCAATTTCGCAAAATCTCCAAATTGTACCCAAATCTCTAATTTCTGCTGTGAAAATCCTAAATTTGACGTTAAAAACTCATGAAAAGTAATGGGGAATTGAAATAAAGTATATTAGAGTTGCCTACCAATGATTTTGGGAAGAAAAACTCTCAAGACAATCGCCTCTGGAGTGTTTAGGGTTGAGAAATGGTGTAAAATAAGCTAAGTTCCATTTCCCTCTCTTTTACTGAGTTGCAGGTATTGCAATTGCAAACCCTTGTACGCAATTGCGACGCCCGCAATGCGAACATTTGTCCGCAAAAGCGAATAGTCCAACAGTCCCATGTATCACATTTCCGACATAAAATATCGCAATTGCGATGAACCTAACCTCTCAAACACGAGAAAATAATCGCATTTGCAAGAACTGTCTAGCCTAGCTTCTAGTCGCAATTGCGACCTACCCATCGCAAAAGCAGACCACCCATCTTGCATATGCGACAAAAATCTTCATATTTGGGAAGAGTACCACTCCTAGCCAATAATCGCATTGTGAGTCCAACTTCGCAAAAACGGGACTCGCAATTGCGAACAGGACCTCGCAATTGCAAGACCTGCAATTGGACACCAGCAACTGCTGTCCACCAGCAATTCCAAATCATTCTGCAACGCATCCGAAACTAACCTGAGCCCCTCCGGCTCCAAACCAAACATACACACAAGTATAATAACACCATATAAACTTGCTCGCTATCTCAAATCATCAAAATAACATCAAATAACAAGAACCAATCATCCACTCTTGATTTTCAGCTTGAAAACTCATTTTCATAATTTTTCACATAATGCGACGAAATGCACTCGGCTCACCCTAGACCCCAAACAAACGAGCGTACAAGTCTAAAAATATCATATGAATCTACCGGAATCGTCAAAACACTGATATGAGGTCGTTTACCAAGAATATTTATTGTGGTCAACTCTAATCTCATTTTAAGCTTAAAATTACTTTTTCTTTAAATTATTACGTAAAATATTTTCGAAAAATGAATTGGACCATGCACGCAAAACAAAAAATATCAAAAAAAGCTAATAGAGGTCTCGGAACACGAAAATAAAAGCTAGTACTCAAAACGACCTATCGGATCGTCACATTCTCCACTTCTAAAAGAAATGTTCGTCCTCGAACAGACATAGAAAAATATCTAGAATGATAAAAAGGTTGGGGTAACTACTCCATATCTCGGACTCAGATTCCCACGTAGCCTCCTAAATCGGACGACCCCTCTATTGTACTTTCACAGAAGGAAAACTCTTGGATCTCAACTTGCGAACCTGCCGGTCTAGAATAGCTACTGGATCTTCCTTATAGGTCAGATTTCATCAAGCTGCATCATCTGGAGTCCAAAACATGTGAGTTGTCCTCATGGTACTTCCGAAGCATGGAAATGTGAAATACCGGATGTACCCCTGCTAGGCTAGGAGGCAATGCAAGCCTATAAGCAATCTCCCAACTCTCCCCAAGATCTCAAATAGGCCAATAAACCTCGGGCTCAACTTGCCCTTCTTCCCAAACCGCATCACGCCCTTCATAGCCGACACTCAGAGAAGAACCTTCTCATTCACCATGTAAGCTACATGTCGAACCTTCCCGTACGCATAACTCTTTTGTCTGGACTGGGAAGTGCGAAGTCGCTCCTGAATTACCTCAACCTTCTCCATAGCATCACTAACTAAATCAGTGCCCCACAATCTAGTCTCACCAGACTCAAACCAACTAATCAGCGAACGACATCGTCTTCCATATAAGGCCTCATACGGAGCCATCTGAATGCTCGACTAAAAGCTGTTGTTGTTGGCAAACTCCGCTACCGGTAAAAACTGGTCCCATGAACCTTCAAAATCCTTAACATAAGTGCGTACAATGTCCTCCAATATTTGAATAGTGCGCTCGGACATAAAAAAAACATTGCGCTCAGCTCGACCCGCATGCCCAACTCACGTTGCGCGACTCTCCAAAAATATGACGTGAACGACATGCCTCGCTTAGCAATGATGGAAATGGGCACGTTATGCAGGCGGATAATCTCCTTGATGTAGATCTGAGCCAATCGCTCTGATGAATAGGAAGTCAACACCGGAATGAAGTGTGTGGACTTAGTCAACCGGTCCACAATAACTCAAACTGTGTCAAATTTCCTAAAGGTCTATGGTAAGCTTACCACAAAATCTATAGTGATGGGCTCCCACTTCCACCCCGGTATGTCCAATCTCTAAGTCAATTCCCCAGGTTTCTAATGATCATACTTCACTAGTTGACAATTCAAACAACGAGATACATAAGTAATGATATTTTACATCATTCTTCGCCACCAATAGTGTTGTTTCAAGTCAATATACATCTTCGAGAAACTTGGATGGATAGAATGGCGCGAACTGCGGGCCTCCTCAAGGATCAATTCTCTCAACCCATCAACATTTGGAACACAAATCTGGGCTTGAAGCCACATAGAACCATCATCTCCAATCACAACCTCCTTAGCACTTCCCCGTTGCACTGCATCTTTCAACACCAACAAGTGACGATCATCTGGCAAGCCTTGATATGATCCAAGAATGATGACTATGCCACAACACAAGCAAGAACACGGCTGGGCTCAAAATATCCTATCTTACAAATTGATTGGACAAATCCTGAACATCCATGGCTAATGGCCTCTCTGCTACTGGTAAATATGCTAAACTGCCTATGCTCTCAGCCTTCCTACTCAATGCATCAGCCACTATATTGGCCTTCCCTGAATGATATAATATGGTGATATCATAGTCGTTCAACAACTCTAACCATCTCCATTGCCGCAAATTAAGGTCTTTCTACTTGAACAGGTGTTGGAGACTTTGATAGTCGGTGTAGACCTCACATGAAATGACGTAAAGGTAGTGCCTCAAAATCTTCCGCGCATGAACAATGGCGCCAACTCTAAGTCATGCACAGGATAATTCTTATCATGAACCTTCAACTGCCGAGATGCGTAGGCAATCACCCTATAGTCCTGCATCAATACTACGCCAAGCCCAATACATGATACATCACAATACATGGTGTATGATCCCGAACCTGCAGGCAACACCAACAATGGGAGTTGTAGTCAAGGCAGTCGTGAGCTTCTGAAATCTCAACTCACACTCGTTGGACCATATGAAAAACAGCACCATTCTGAGTCAACTTGGTCAATGAGGCTGAGATAGATGAAAAGCCCGCCAAGAACCCGGCAATAATAATCCGCCAAACCTAAGAAGCTCAGAATCTCTGTAGCTGAAGTAGGTCTAGGCCAGTTCTAAACTGCCTCAATCTTCTTAGGATCCACCTTAATGCCTTCGGAAGATACAACATGGCCCAAAAAGGCAACCGAGTCCAACCAGAACTCATATTTTGAAATTTTGGCATATAAATAACGATCCCTTGGAGTTTGAAGTACGATCCGCAGATGCTGCTCATGCTCCTCTCGATTGCGGGAGTAAAATAAATGTCATCAATGAAGACGATCACAAAAGAATCCAGACAGGGATTGAACACCCGCTTCATCAAATTCATAAAGGCTGTTGGGGCATTAGTCAAGCCAAATGACATCACCAAGAACTCGTAGTGACCATACCGAGTCCGAAAAGCTGTCTTAGGGACATCCGATGCCATAATCTTCAACTGATGATAGCCTGATGTCAAGTCAATCTTGGAAAACATCTTGGGACCATTAAGTTGATCAAATAAGCCATCACTCTTCGGCAACTGATACTTGTTCTTGATAGTGACTTTGTTCAACTGCCGATAATCTTTACACATCCTCATTGTTCCATCCTTCTTCCTCAATATCAACACCGGTGCACCCCACAGCGAGACACTAGGTCTAATGAATCCCTTGTTAAGCAAATCTTGTAACTGCTCCTGCAATTCTTCAACTCAACTGGGGCCACATGGTATGGTGCGTAGAAATGGGCTGAGTGACCGGAACCAAGTAAATGCAGAAATCGATATCTCTGTCGGGTGGCATCTCTGGTAAATCTGTAGGAAACACCTCTGGGAACTCGCGCACAACTGGTACTGAATCCACGGAAGGAACCTCCGCAATAGGATCACAGATAGAGGCCAAATAAGCATACACCCCTTCTCGACCATACATCGAGCCTTCACATATGAAATGACCCTGCTGGTAGAATGGCCAGGAGTCCCTTTATACTCCAATCAACCCGACCCCAGCATGGCTAATGTCACAGTCTTGGAGTGAAAGTCCTGAATAGTGTGATAATGTGACAATCAATCTATGCATAAAATCACGTCTAAATCCACCATATTAAGAAGTAGAAGGTCTACCCTAGTCTCATAACTCCCGATAGTGACCAAACAAGCATGATATACTTGACCTACCATAATAGAATCTAAGATAGGTATAGACACATATACAGGAGCACTCAAAGAATCACGAGACATATCCAAATATGAAGTAAAATAGGATGATACATATGAATAAGTGGAACCCGGATCTAATAGGCCGATGCATCTCTATGAAAAACTAGAATAATACCTGTGATGACCACATCCAACAACTCTGCCTCAATTTTAGCTGGAAATGCATAAAAACGTGGTTGGGCAACACTCTTCTGAGCTCCACCTCTCGGACGGCCTCTAATTGGCTGGCCACCACCTCTAATTGCATGACCCCTTCCTCTAGTTGGATGTGCGGTGGTGGAGCAACCAGTGCCAAAACAATAGCACAAGAACTCTACTGAGGCACACTACTCTAAAGTCTGGAACAATACCTCTTGATATGACCCGCACCTCCACACTCAAAGCACTCTCTCAGTTGTTGTGGCTACTGAATCTGGGACTGATCCTGACAGCCCGGATAACCACCATGATAGCTCCGAATCGGTGGTGCACTGATGGTAGCTAGAGGTATACTGTAGGCTAGCTACTTAGGACGAGACCCATAAGAACCACGATTTCCCCAAGCACTGTGTGCTACCTGAAGCATTGACTGAATCGCCTCGACCAAATGAACCTCTGCCTCCAGATAAGGCACTACTAAAACCACTAAAATTGCGAGGTCTCTTCTCAGATACCGCCTCTCTACCCTGACCATGAATCCTCTCGTTCCGTCTAGCAATCTCTACAACCTGTTAGAAAGAAATATCATCCCGAGTCTCCTTAGCCATCTGTAGCCTGATACCAAAAGTAAGCCATTTATGCATCTCCTCACCCTCTCCCTCTCATTAGGGATCAAGATAAGTGCATAGCGAGATAGGTCCACAAATCTGGTCTCGTACTAGGTAACGATCATGCTACCCTGTTGTAGACGTTCAAACTAGCTGCGGTACTCCTCTCTTAGAGTAAAAGGTATGAACTTCTCCAAAAATAGCTGTGAGAACTAATCCCAAGTAAGTGGAGGTAAACCTGATGGTCTGCCTCGAACATAATTCTGCCACCATCTCTTGGTAAAGCCGGTCATCTAAAACACTGCGAAGTCGACTCCAATGGGCTCCACAATACCCATGTTGCGCAACACCTCGTAGCAACAGTCCAAATAATCATGTGAGTCCTTAGAAGGTGTACCAGCAAAATATATAGGAAAGAGCTTGGTGAACTTATACAACCTTTTTAGCCCCTCAAAAGACATCGCGGGCCTCTCCTCGGACTGTGTAGCAATAACAGGTTTAACTACTCAAACTGCTAGAACAGCCGGAGTTTGATATATGGGAGCCATCTGCTCCGGAGTGCGAGTAGCATGAGTCTAGGCTCCTCCCCTATCCTGGGAAACGGTTGATGCCACACTCTCCATAAGGCCCACTAAACGGACTAGAGCGTCCTGAAATACAGGAGTGGCAATGAACCCCTGCGGGACCTGAGCTGGTCCAACAAATGCAGTCTGAACAAGGTCCTCCTCCTTCTTCTCGATTTGAGGCTCTACAATAGGTGCTGATGTGCGTGCTCTAGGCTGAGCTCTCTATATGCCTCGACCCCTACCATGGCCCTGACCCCAACCCCTGGTAGTGGATACAATATAGGGCTCCGGCTTTTGACCAGCTGTGGATGTTGTGCGTGTCCTCACCATCTGCGAGAGAACAAGAATAGAATGGTTCAAAATTCAATGATAGAATAAAGTCGCATGATAAAGAAAGAAAAAAGTGACATTTCCTAAAGCTCTATAGCCTGTAGAAGATAAGTACAGACGTCTCAATACCGATCCTCCAGACTCTACTAAGCTTTCTCCTGGCTCGTTAGATCTAGGCAACCTAGTGCTCTGATACCAACTTGTCACGACCCGAAACCCCAACCATGGGTCGTGATGGAGTCTAACATCCACATGCTAGGCAAGCCAATGTTAGATAATCAATTGACCATTTTTACCATTTAAAACAGAACAATAATAATAATTAATGATTAGATAAACTGAAGTACATAAGATAAATCCATAATATAACACGATCTAAACTAATCCCAGAAATCTAGTGTCACCAGTACACGATTATCTAGAGTACTACAAATAAAGTCTGAACGAGATACACTTTTTGAAACAAAAGTAAACAGTAAAGGCAGAATAGAAGGAGACTTCAGGGACTACGAACCCAGCAGCTCTACCTCAAGTCCCCTTAACAAATCGATCCAGGCAAAACACCTCTACGAACTGCTGGGATCAACCCCGAGATCTACACAAAAAGTGCGGAAGTGTAGCATGAGTACAACCAATCTCATGTACTCTGTAAGTGCCTAGCCTAACCTCGACGAACTAGTGACGAGGCTATGACAAGATACTCAGAATAAACTTGTACCAGTAATAATGACATAATACAGAAATAGAAAGAAAATTGAAAACTCATATAGACGGACCCGAAGGTCAACCACCATAGGGTCCCAGAATAACATGATCTCAAACCTCATATCACAATACCGAGAATAAAATCTACTACCACAAACAACTATAACACATCAACTTTGTTGCAGCGTGCAACCCGATCCCAAAACTTACCACAATAGCGGTTGCGGCGTGTAATCCGATCCTAATATTTAACATATTAACTATTGCATTTATGCAACCTGATCCCAATATCCATTCATTTAATACCGTTGCAACGCGCAACCCGATCCCAATATTAATTTATTTCAATACTGTTGCAGCGCACAACCCGTTCCCAATATTGAAATAACTCAACACAACTAATTACGAAATCTCAAGATAAAAAAGAAAATGAAAAATTAAAGAACTACCAAAATAAACGGAGGATAAACAATACCTTGTAATCCCAAATCTCGACGATTCATTAACACAAGAATAGCTAAATGACTAAAATAATAGGAATATATAGTAAAGTGCATCAAGTAATATAAGAATAGTAAAAGCAAGTAAAAATATGGGACAATGGAAATATACAATTAATGCAAATTGGAACATCTAGCAGGTAAGCAGATATTGAGCGAGAAATGAACAAATCGAAGCAAGTAAAAATTAAATAACAGATAACAAGTAAAGCATGGAAGACAAGTAAGAACATGAAGCAATTAAGGCATGAAACAAAAGATAACATGGAATAAATGAAGACATGGAAGAAAATAGCCCAATCACGCATCTTTAATCCCATGACGGCGCATAAACACTCGTCACCTCACATATACGCCATGTCCCCACATAATTCACATAACAAATAGAACAACAAGTTCTAATTCCTTCAAGTCAAAGTTAGATTCGATACTTACCTCACTTCGCAACCAAATCAATCAACCAACCATGGCCTTGCCTTTCAAACAAGCCTCCAAACCAACCGAATCTAGCCAATTATCGTTCAAACAACTAAAAATAAGCTTTAGAAACTACCCATTAAAGAAAAAGGTTTAATCTTTGATGAAATTAAAAAAGTCAAAAAAAGCCAACTCCCGACCCTCTTGGTCAAAAACTGAGATCTGAATCAAAATCTGATTACCCATTGATCCTCAAGCCCAGTTATGTGATTTATTTTGAAATTCGACCTCAATTTGAGGTCTACATCCCAATTTCGCAAAATCTCCAAATTCTACCTAAATTCCTAATTTCTACCATGAAAATCCTAGATTTTATATTAAAAACTCATTAAAAGCATTGTATAACTGAAAGAAAGTGGATTAGAGTTGCTTACCTAAATGAGCTAAGTCTCATTTTTTTCCCTCTTTTACCCTATAGTAGGTATCGGAATTGTGACGCCCGCAAATGCAAACATTTGTCCGCAAAAGCAAACTGTCTAACGGTCCTCAGGTGTCGAATTTGTGACTATAAAATATTGTATTTATGATGAACCCAACCTTGCAAACACAAGACAGTCATCGCATCTACGAGAACTGTACAACCTAGCTTCCAGTTGCATTTGCGACCTACCCATCGCAAAAGCGGACCACCCACCTCGCATTTGCAACAGGAATGTTCGCATTTGCAAAGAGTACCACCCCAGCCAATAATCACATTTGCAAGTCCAACTTTGTAAAATCAGGACTCACAACTACGAATAGGTCCTCGCAATTGTGAGACCTTCAATCAGACACCACCAACTGCTGGACACCAGTAATTCCAAATCATTCCACAATGCATTTGAAACTCACCTGAGCCGCTCGGGCGCTAAACCAAAAATACACAAAAGTGTAATAACATCATATGAACTTGCTTGTTTCCTTAAATTATTAAAATAACATCAAATAACAAGAATTGATCATCAAAACTCATGATTTCAACTTGAAAACTCATTTTTACAATTTTTATACAATGCGCCGAAATGCGCTCGGGTCAACCCAGACCCCAACCTAACTTGCGTACAAGTCCAAAAAATGATGCGAATGTAGCAGAATCGTCAAAACACCGATCCGATGTCATTTACCAAGAATGTTGACCGTGGTCAACTCAAGTCTCATTTTAAGCTTTAAATTACTTTTTCTTCAAATTTTAACGTAAAAACTTCTCGAAAAATGACACAGATCATGCACGTATATCAAAAAACATCAAAAAAAAAGTTCATAGAAGTCTCAGAATACAAAAATAAATACTAGTACTCAAAACGACCTATCGGGTCGTCACAATCTATCAGAATCATGCACTTTTATCTGAATTTGGGACTGGCAATGAAAGCAAATGGAGTTATGTTTGCAGATATAACCCGACATAATTGGTTTGGTTTGGTAATTGCAAAACTCGAACCAACCCGACATATATACACCCCTAATGCATTGTATGGAAAATCATTTCATACATTTAAAAACAAGAAAAAGAAAAAGAATTATAAATCGTCATTTTCATATATCAGGCCTATAACTCATGTACGCGAGCTTTCAACAGTTTGATAGAAATAGGACACTTTGGTGCTACTTTTAGTTTTATAATCACACTTGTCCTATGGGCAACACTTCAATTTAACAAGTGGTGTCCCTCGTTTGGCCCATGATAATACTTTTGAAAGGCAATCGGACTATGGATGTTCAGGTTTTGGTTGATGGAGTAACAAGACTTGATATTTTCAAGCATGGTGGAATTTTCATTTGTGGTTTGGTGTCGTCATTCTTGTTTGAACACATTAAGGTTCGCTAGTGTCATGGTCTTCTTTGATTTTCCTTTGGGGCAGGGTGTTGTGAAATAGTGTCTAAGAAGCAGTTGTCAGAGATGGAGGTGCATAGCGGTTTCAAAATTGAATCGGTGTTTCGATGTAACGATCCGTCCGGTCGTTTTGAGAGTTGTAGCCTCGTTCCCCCATTTACTACTCATTTTATGTTTTATAGCTGCTATGTGACTTGCCGAGGTAGTTGTTTCGGGTCTGGAGAGAGTTTCGGAATGAACCGAGACACTTAGTTGCAAGGTTGGAAGCTTAAGTTGAAAAGGGTGAACAGATGTTGACTTATATGTAAACGACTTCGAAATAGAGTTTTGTTGGTTCCGTTAACTCCGTTGGGTGATTTTGGACTTAGGAGCGTGTCCGGATTTTGCTTTTGAGGTCCGTAGTTAAATTAGGCTTGAAATGGCGAAAGTTAAAAATTTATTAGTTTGATCGATAGTGGACTTTGTGGTTACCGGGATCGGATTGGAGTTTCGGGAGTTGGAGTAGGTCCGTGGTGTCATTTGTGACTTGTGTGAAAAATTTGGGGTCAATCGGACGTGATTTGATAAGTTTCGACATCGAATGTAGAAGTTAGAAGTTTAAAAGTTCATTAGGCTTGAATCGATGTGTGATTCATGGTTTTAACATTGTTTGATGTGATTTGAAGGCTCAATAAGTTTGTATCATGTTTTATGACTTATTGGTATGTTTGGTTGACATCCCGAGGGCCTCGGGGGTGATTCGGATCGAAATCAGATTAGATTTTGGAGTTTTAGAAGAGCTGGTGTGGTCAGGTCTGGTGCAACCATACTTGCGAAGGATAGGCCGCAGGTATGGAGACGCAGAAGCGGCCATAGGGTCACATATGCGGTTCTGGGTGAGTGGAGGTAGTTGCACAAGTGCGAGGGAAAATACCGCACCTATGATCACGCAAATGGGGGCAAATTGTCATAGAAGCGGAAAAAGGCTTGGGGAGGTTGGTCCATATAAGCGAATCCGCAGGAGCGGGATTCGGGACTGCAGAAGAGGGATGTCTGGACCTTAAGTGATCTCCGTAGATGCTGATTTGTAACCGCAAAAACGGTGCCACAAATGCGGCTAAATGGACCACAGAAGGGGAACCACTGGCAATGCATATTAAAATGAGGGTTCCGTGATTTTCATCAATTTGAACATTTCAAGCTCGGGATTAGGCAATTTTTGGGAGGATGTTTGAGGGTTTTCTTGAGGTAAGTCACTTGTGGTTAAATTTACTCAATAATTATGTTTCCCCATTGATTTTCCCACCTAGATTGTGTGGTTTTGAGGCGTAATTTTGGAGTTTGAGACTAGAGATTTGGAGAGTTTAAATATGGGGATTTGGAGGTCCATTTTGTGTTGGATTTTGGTAAATTTGATATGGTCGGACTCGTGGTTGAATGGGCTTCCGGATTTTGTGACTTTTATTGGATTTCGGGATGTGGGCCCGGGGGCCGACTTTAGAGTGACATTCCTTGACTTTGGATTAAGAGCATAGAATTTTCTTATGGAATTAATTCCTTTAGCTCGTATTAATCGTATCGAACTGTTTCTGGCTTTATTCGAGGCATTTGGAGGTTGTTTCGCGAGGAAAGGGCTTGTCGGAGTAGGGATTTGCGCAGCTTGAGGAAAAGTAACACTTCTAAACTTGGTTCTGAGGGTATAAATTCCTGAATTACGTGTTATATGATTGGTATGGAGGACGCACATGCTAGGTGACGGGCGTTTGGGAGTGCACCATAGAAATTGTGACTTAATTGTTCCCGTGGAGTTGCATAATTAAATAATCATGTCAATACCCACAATCCTCCACGTGTTAGAGAAATTGAGCTGAGACTCATGTTAAAATCATGCTTAGGCCATGCACCGGTATTTTTTGGACTCATAGAGGTCGTGTTACTGTTGAATTACTTGTTTAAAAATTTAAAATTATAAACTCAGTCACATCTATCATTTGCATATCATATCTCAGTCTCCATTGCCATCAATTGATACAGCATATCATCAAGACGGGCTGATTTTCATGACATTGTGAGCCCGAGAGATTGGAGGGATTAATGACTGAGTGAGGCTGAGGGCCTGATTGTGAGTGATAATCAAGGGATCAGGTTGCACGCTGCAACATGTCTTTATTTATTTATGCCTGGACCTGGCTTCTTATTGCGCTTAGTGTGAAGGAGCCCCTCCGAAGTCTACACCTACACAATGAGAGCAGTGGATATTATATTTGGGATGGAGTTCCCTAGGCATTGAGTTTCCCTATACATTTCTATTTAGGGATGGATCATCGCTAGACCTTCCCCAAACTGTACAGAGTGATTGAGTACTCTGAGAGTGTAAGTACGTGAGGCTTCCATTGTAGTGTACCACATACAGCATGTACAGTGGCATGTAGATATAGAAATGTCATAACCCTCATATCATTCACAGTTGATCTATTTTACTTGTATTGAGTTTATTTTTATTTGTTGAATTAGATAACATGCCTACATTTCTGTACTGTTAATTCTATATTGAACTGTAACTGCTGAGCTCGTCACTACTTTCAGTCTAGCGGTTAGATTGTTACTTATTGAGTTGGTTGTACTCACGCTACACCCTGCACCTCGTGTGCAGATCCAGGTGCTTCCAGTCACGACGTTGTTGATTTGCAGAGACTAGACCTTCGGAGATCATCGAGGTAGCTGCTTGGCATCCGCAGGCCTTGACTCTACTCCCTTATCTTATAGTTTAGTTTTTTTAGTTTTACTTTCTAGACAGTGTTCCAGACTATGTTTCCATGTAGATGCTCATGTACTCGGTGACACCTCAGTTTTGGGAGAGTTTATGTATTAAGTTATGATTTTCTATCCTATTTTAAGAGATTTCTCCTTTATTTAGACTATTTTGGTATTTTTCAAGGATTCAAAATGTTGGCAAATGTTGGGAAATGTCGGCTTGCCAAGTACTATGATAGGCGTCATCACGATGGGTTGGTATTTGGGTCGTGACATTGGAATGTTGATGGCTCAAGAAAGATGATCTTTGAAGAGGCTTAGAGTTTGTAGCAATTTATTAGTTTGGGTGCTAAAGAGGTGGATTGTGATATGAGGCGACATTTGGGTAGTGAAGGATGAGGAAGGACATAGTGGGAGGTGTCTCACGGTGGTTGAATTGCTAGCAGGTCAAGTATGAAAAGCAGAGGTCGAGAAGTTGCTTAAAGGAGATGGTTTAATCGAAATGGGAGTGGCAGAGTAGCATATGGATTCTGTGGTAGGATAACAACCTGCCTTGAGAAAAGATTAGAGCAATTTGGGAATCATGGTGAGCAGTGACTAGGTCTACGAATTTTATTTGGGATGGTGGCTATTGTACTGAGGAAGATCAAATATGGAAGAGAGGAGTTTGCTTGAAATGAAGAGGGGTGTGAAAACTTGATTATCGTTTTTGGGACGCAACGTGACTTCGAGTTTGGAATATATTTTCGGACTTTTAGTTGATGTCTATGGGAAAATAACAGACTCTTACAACTGGCGGGCGAGCATGGGCTTAGGAGGGTTTACTGATTTCGTGGTAGTTGTATCCTGTGCAACGTCATTGGAAGATATCCGTATGGAATTCCACAAGTGGGCTATCTCCTGTGAACAGGTTAGCGGTTGCGTGATTTTGATGAAGTTTCTATGAAGAGTTCAACTTACTACCCAGCAGGAGGTCGAGTATGCGATTGTGACTGATAAATTCAAAATGTTCTTGAAAGTCTTAACAAGAGACTACGAGAAATTTGGCGGGTTGACGGTGCGAGATCATGGTAATTGAAAAAGAGGAATCTTTGTGGGTTCTACATTTATGTGATGGTAGCTTAAAGCTAAGTGGGGGAGCCTACCGTCTACGATTGGATCGCGTGGTTGTCTGCTCTTGCGGTTTCTGGTTATCGGTGCATTTGTGGATCATTTATGACTAAGAAAAGAAAACATTAGGGGTAATTCGAGTAAAGAACTTGATGAATGTGTGCTATATTTCGCCTTATAGATTCATGAGCAGGACAGTGTGAAGAATACTTGGAGAATTTTCTATTTTATCATCGGGTCTGCGGGGTAGTATTGGAGGAACGGGAGAAATAGCTTCGGATTACAGAAGGTCTTGCAGAATGGTTGTACTAGTTGGAGATACTATTGTGCGCTTGAGGAAGATAGTTCATGGGCATGGAGATAATATGATCTCGTGATTTGGGTCACTTGGGATGAGTGCTGATCGAGTTTCATTATGTTTTTGAATGAAGCCATTATTATTTCTATGGAAGGTCAAGAGTAAATTGGAGGAAGTTGGGTCAGTTGGTAAAGGTTTGAATCGGCATGATTATGGCAATGATCAGTTCCTTCGGCACGTTAAGTTATATAGGTGGTTGGTGGATGTACGTGCGGGCTTGACAGCCACCATAATTTGATTGGTTTAGGAGGTATTTGATTCAAATGGCCTTGTTATGTGTAAATGGATCCCGGAAGAGTTATGGTGGTTTAGACCACAACTTGAGGTTTGTATTTTCTGCGGTTGTGGGAATTCAGTTGCGTTATTGCAATTGTTCCTTTGAAATGTGTTTAAGTGAAAGAGGTTCTAGATGATGAAGTGTTTAATCTATTAGTGGTTCATGAGTTTTGATGAAATTCTTATACTCTCGCGTAGGGCATGATATGTTCAATGAGCGGTATGGAAATTGGAAGTTGAGGATCAAGGTTGCGGTTCGGTGTTGATAAGAATGTCACGAGCTCAGGGGAGTGGGGGAGGATTTTAGATGTTCAGAGTATGCTGGCACTATTTTCGGGCAGCCTGAGGATGGTCCGTTTTGTGTAGGAGTGTTGGGTATTGAAATACGGATGCTTGGCCAGTATTATAAAAATAGCTTGGTCGGAATCATTTTTCAGGTCTGCTAGTAGACTTAATGTGAATGTGTGCTCTAATATCAAATCAGGTCAGATGTGTTCATTCAGCAGAGCACTGCTTATGGAGGAGTCTTCGCGTGTTGGGTGTTATTCCTGTCGTCAGCTATTCTCTGTAATATTCTATTATGTCATATGGGTTGTGAGACGGTTTGATTATTTGTACGTGTGTTGTGGTCTTGTATAGCTTATGATTATTGCACCTTAGTCAAGCTCGAGTTTTGTAGCGCATGGCACTATCCGTCTCCCCAGGGTTGTATTTTTGCACTTGGCGTGCTTGTGGTCGATATTCGAGTATTTTTTAGGTATAAGCATTATGGATTGATGGGTATTTCCTTATTTATTGTTATGTGTGTATCGGGTGGCACGTCGCCACGGTTATGCTGTTTGGATCGGGTTGCGGGCCGCAACAGTATCATTTGTGGATCGGGTTGCGCGCCGCAACAGTGAGATGTTGAGTAAAATTCCCTATATCTATTCTTGTGTATTTTGTTTCTCATTCTCTAAAAAGGGTTCATAGTATTTGTTTGATCGTTTTATTCGTTACATGGGCTGAGTAGTTCTTTTTCGGAGTTCATTCCTCCTTATGTGTCATATTCAAGTTGTAGCTTGTCGGCGCATTGATAGCGTCATATGAGATCTTGTTCAGTGTTTAAGGTGGCTTATTGTCTGAGCAGCTTGAACCGGGTGAGATGAGGTTATTGGACCTGAAATCGGTGCGGTCGGATTTATGTAAGGTATATTAAATAGATAATGTCATTATTCAGTTCAGAATGAGGTCACAGTTCTTGTCAAGCGGAGAAACTCCGTGAGTTATTGATTTGATGGGTGATTATGAGTTCCTGCACATCACTTTCATCGTTGCAGTATTGTGAGGGTTGAGACCGGGTTTATATCTGTTATGATGTATACTACGGATATCGGGTTAGTGAATTTGCATTTGTTGTTCTTGGAGGAGGTTATCACGGGCAAATGAGTTATGCAGTGCATTGTGTGATGTCATCATGGGTGCATGGTCATGTAAGGGTTCAGCGTGTGGAGATTCTATTGTGTTCGTATGTTAGAATCAGGTCTTGTAGAGAATTTCGGATGTTGGAATTTGACTCTAAGGCCTATTGACTAAATAAAAGGCAAGATCTTCAGTCTTGCTCGAGCTAATGTGCTCACATGGGTTGTGGTGGCACGGATAGGTGCACGAGGTGTTAAATAGTGATTTTGGACAACTCCGGAATGGTTCTTGGCACGTTCGAGGACAAACGTATATTTAAGTGGGGAAGATGTAACGACCTGACCGGTCATTTTGAGCTCTAGTGCGTCGTTCGGCGGTTTGAGGCCCTGAGTAGCTTTACTTCATGTTTTATGACTTGTTCGCATGGTTGGAGTTGAATTTCGGGAAGTTCGGAGTTGATTCGGATAGAAAATTCTCAATTCAGAAGCTTTAAGTTGGAAGAGTTGACTAAGGTTTGACTATTGAGAACGACCTCAGAATCGGGATTTGAATGTTCTAATAAGTTTGTATGATGCTTTCGGTCTTGGGCATATGTTCGGGTTGAGTATCGGGTGGTCCGGGAGCATTTCGGTGCTTATTATGGAAAGTTGGCATTTTGAAAGTTTAAAGAATTTCTAAAGTTTGATTTGAAGAGAATTTTGGGTGTTATCGATGTCCATTTGAGGTTTTGAGTCTTGGAATTGGTTCGTATCATGATTTATAACTTGTAAATAAAGTTTGGCGTCATTCCAGAATGTTTTGTTATGATTCGGATGGATTCATCGAAGTTTGGAAGTTTAAAGTTGAAAGAAAGATTTTGATCATCGATTCATGATTTTCATGTTATTTGTGGCGTTTCAAACCTTTGGATAAGTTTGTAAAAGGTATTGGTACTTGTTGGTGTGATTGGACGGGATCCCGGGGGCCTCGGGTGTGATTCGGGAGGGGGGGGAGGGTTTCGGACCAAGTTTGGATGATTTGATGTAGCTGGTTGCTAGCGTCTGGTTTTGTTCTTCGCGATCGTGAAGGAATTCACGTGTTCGCGAAGAAGGATTTTTGGGGCTGCTAGGATTTTCCCATCGGAAACGCGATGAAGGACACACGAACGTGGAAAGAGGCTGGGGTAGCCTACGTGAATGCGACTTGGAAGTCGCGAACGCAAAGCGGAAGGGAAGCCGGGGCCTGTCAGGTGTTAAGCCTTTACAAACGCGGCTCGTGGCCCACGAACACGAGACAGTAGGATCTAAAGGCTTCGCGAACGCGGCCAGTTGATCGCGAATGCGTAGAGTAAATTTTGGAGGCTGTTGTTTTAGCCTTCGCGATCGCGATGAAGGACGGACTTGGGCAGAATGGTTTTAAGTAGGGGTTTATGCCCATTTCACTCGTTTTTCACTTGGTTGGGTGACTTTTGGGGTTCTTGATGAGCAGATTTTTGTCGTCCATTCTGAGGTAAGCTATTCCCACCTATTGTGAGTTAAATACATGAGTTATATACGGATTTATACATGAAAAGTTATAGAAATTGTGGGATTTTAAAAGAAACCTAAAAATTAGTATTTTGGGATTTTGACCCCGAAATTGGACATGAAATTGGGAATAAATCATATATTTGAGTTCGTAATATTATGGGTAAAGCTTATCTTCAGAAATTTTTGAAATTCGGGGGTTGACTTTATTGACTTTTTGAGCGGAGCTGAGAATTGTTATAAATTGATTTATTATGAGTATTAGAGTATATTTTTATTGGTTTGCACATTGTTTGACTAGTTTTGGAGCGACGAGCATCGGTTTGGAGTGTTAGAGTGGCGTTGGAGTCGGTTATGAAACTTCGGAGCAAGGTAAGTCTCCTGTCTAATCCTGTGAGGGGAAATTTACCACGTAGGTGTTATATTCTTATGTGCTACATGTTGTGGGAGCTACGCACGTATGAGGTGACGGGTATCCATGCGTATGCTAAAATGCCTGATTATGTCTGGATAGACTTAGGTTCACCTCATGCTATAATAGTACTACTTGAGTTATCTTCGCTCGTTTAATTCCTTTATTTCGCGTTACGACTTGAGACTAGACTTGCATAGGATGATAGACTCGCTATTATAGAGATGTGACGAGCTACTTGATAATCCCCAGAATAATTTGTGCTTCCCTTATGAATTTCTCTCGCGTTGTGCGTACTCATTGCAAAGTTATCCTTAAATTTCATAACTCATACATATATTCGTCAGTGGGGTCAAGGACTCGTTAAAGCTTCTTTTTCTAATAGGATCGGGTCATTCGCCTCGGCAGTATCATATTCCTTATAGGATCGAACCGTATGACCTTGGCATAATCGTGCGTTATATCGCTAGCAGTCCAAATATTTACGAGATTTTCCTTCCACTGATGCCTTGCATTTTATATGGTGTTTCTTATTCATTTGATATTGGCACTTGATATTTTCCGAGTTATTGAAATAGAATACGAAATTGAGAAGTCTATATCATTAAAAGAAATTGTGAAAGATTATGCTGGTTACCGTTTCATCCTACTATTACTGTTGTGCTTCATATCCGTTTAAAATTTAGCATACTGCTTTATTGGACCTCTAGTAAGTGTCGGCATCGATCCCTGGTCACTACTTCTCCAGGGTTAGGTTAGATACTTACTAGTATGCGTTGATTTACATACTCATGCTACACTTATTGTGCAGGTATATATATATATATATATATATATATATATATATACACACACATATATGTTGATGGTCTTTTGGGCACAAGGACGCAGCTGTTGCGGGGACTTTGCGGTGAGCTGCATTCCATGTTACGATCCATAGCATATAAAGTCTCAGTCAGAGTTTTCACTTGTATACCAGACAGATATTGTATTATTATTGTACTCCTTAGTAGATGCTCATACACTTGTGACATTGGTTTTTGGGGGTTCCTACTGGATGTTCATTATTGTAGTTCACGTAATTATTATCATTTCACCTTGTAATTTATATCTTGTACGGAAGTTTAAAAAAAAATCAAGGATTTTTTGCGAGTATCAAACTTTACTCTACTTATTTAATTGGATTCATAATTTTTAAAAATAATAATAAAATGAGTGCTAAGTTGATTAAGCACCGTTGGCTTGCCTGACGGTGGTGTTAGGCGCCATCACGACCTACAGTGAATTTTGGGTCGTGACAATTTTGAGTGGGTGTTATTAGAATAGATTGGTACATCTTAAAGAGCTTGAATCTCAGTTTTGGGATGTTTTGGTGGAGTTTTGATGTGGTTTAAATTGAAAATCCGAAGTAGAAGATGAATATGATAAAAAGTGATATGTGTATCATATATGTGTCATATTTGTATCAAATGTGTATCACATGTATATTCATATATATTTTTGTGTGAGATACATGCGTGATACATGTGTCGTAGAAAAAAATTTTGAACTCGATTTTAACTACGAATTTTGATACCAAATCAGTCCAAATCACCTCCAATCTTCCTCAAATTTTTTTATATTGACTCATCTATATGTTTTCAATTAATTTCAACCATACCCATTGGAGAGAAAGAACCTTATTTATTTGGATTTTTTAATTTTTATATGTGTTTGACTAGTTTTGATAAGTATATAATTAATGGCTAGAGGTTAGTAAGTTGGGACTTATTTGAGACATTTATGTAAGATTCCCTTATAAAATGGCTTCATATTTGGCCCTAAACAATAATTTAGGGCCAAATTTGATAGCATATTATAAGTTGAAATTTAGTAATGTTTTTTTATTTTAGGTTGTCAAAATAGGCAGTTTTCTATTTTTTTTCCTTTACTATAGACGTTGAAGATAATAATAATTAAATGAAGGGAAAAGGTTCAATTTTGCGTCTAAATTATACGGAGTTATATACTTTTATCGTCTAATTAAATAAAAGAATGTGCTTGATGTTTAATATATGCTTCGTAAGTTTATTTAAGTTCTAAAAAGCAAATCTTTTTGCAGATTTCTACTTTTAAGACGTAATTTGTTCAATTTGCATTGGTTATACCCTGAGATAATTAAGGAAAAGAAAATTCTCAATGATAAAATGAAGAATTTCAAAACAGGAATTTGACTAATTGTTCAATTTATTAGACCAAATTGTATATCCTTTTTCTTTTGAATGCAGAACCTTTTTACTTACATGTATCAGATGGATCCTTTTGTTAATAGACAACTTTTATTTCATAAAAATTTGAGAATTTGTCCCTTTTTCTCAAGTTTTACTTCTAGAAAAGCCGAACTTTCCTGCACTCGAATTTTGCGCGAACTTAATCTTAGGGGTTATAAAAGTAATGCTAAATTCATATTACTTAATCGTGATTTACGCAATAAATATATATATATATATATATATATATACTTTATAATCATTGGTTTGGCTGATTTAAACACCGCATGCAAAAAAAATTTTGTCAGTCTCAATCTAGTTTCCTGTGACAAATTATTTGTTCTCTTTTTGATTGACCCATAAAAATCAACCACATATTGGCAATAGGGAAAAGACAATTTTCTGATACTGTAAGCAAGCAGGAAGGTAGAAAAACAAACATTCAGGTGCTAGTCTTTATTAGCTTCGTCTCAAAGGTTAAACAAGAGAATGAAGTTTCCCTTTTCCACCCACCTTTTTATTTGTATATGTCTTGATCTTCATTAAGAAACTCATAATAAAGAATACTATATTATAAATGAAAAGTTTCAAAGTGAAAGTTAAAAAGATCAATATGCCATAAAAATTTCAAACAACTATCTTACCCTTCGTTTAAACACTACTTTTTGTAATCAAAATATAAATATACATTCAAATAAATACTAATTAAGTAAAAATATTCTACACGCCTAATAATGTGAACTCTAGGGTAGAGGAAGAGCCTATTTATTAATTTCACATTTATGTTGACCGTTGAATGAACAGCAGTTATACCTCATTTTTGTTGGATCCAACTCTTTTTGGGGGTTGAATTTCTTTTCTTTATAATAATATTGTACAATGTATGTGTGATTAGTAAATGATAATGAGAAATCTAACAACCACATTTTCTTTTGGACAATAGTGAGAAATCGGTGACTTTTTCACTACTAAATTAATTTTTCTGCTACTCCCTAATCAATCATTGATGAAAATTCAATCCATATATGCATTGTAATGCATTTACGATCTTTTCTTTCTCAGCACTTGCAACGGAGGTGCCTGATGCAGCCGTCAAATTAGGTCCCTCTATTTACTTTTCGGTAATTCATTTTACATAATATTCTAATGTACTATCTTTTTAGCAAAGTTTATTGATTTTACTCACTATATTAATTAGTGTTCTTTTTATCTTTTTTGGGCCGACCCAAGTCAGCTGGACAATCCACATTTTTTTAATGTAATTCTTGTAGGAATGGCATCCTTTTGCATAGCTTTTGGAGTTTCTTTTCTTTTCTTTTCTTTTATTTTTACTTGTACTTTATTCATGTCAGTTGCTTTGTGCTTATATATATTTTACCGAGAAGCTACAACCAAACAAACTTGGTTCTGATCTTGAGAATGGACAAAATGAATACAGATAATTTGCATGTTTATTTCTATATATTCTTGGGATCAAAGAATACATGAACGGAAAATAAAACTTTTTATTTTTCTCATGTGACTTCTAGGGGATTATATGATAGCTACTTACAGTTCACCTTCCTGGGAAGACATAGGTTTTTATCATTTCTTGATTGGATTTTAATGTATATAACGAGATTAAATTCTCTGTTGCACAATTGGCAAGCGTTAAGAGATAACTATCTTGTTGTCTTATCATTTTAAGTATCATTCTAAGAATATAATATTGTTCCTTAAATCTTGTAGATGCCGAAGAATGCAAGACTTGATTATCTGCATTTGACAAATCAATCGTATATACCAAATCAAATTAAATTCCTTCCCGTATTAATGCATGAGAGTTTAATGATGAAGTCTGGTACAAGGACAGGAGGAGCTTAGCACAATACAAAGTTATTAGAATTTTGTGGAGAAAGAGAAAGGAATTGTCAAACATCGTCACCAACTATAGAAAGAACTCCTTGAAATTTTCATATCGATGCTTATCAGTTTTTTCAAACGTCAGTATTTTTCAAAGTAAGTGATTAAAGTTTTTTCTTACTTTTGTTGGTGGTTTGATATAACTTTCTTCTACCTGTAAGGGGATTTATTTTATGGTATTGTTTTTTGTGGCTTAAGAACTAATTAGGTTCAAAGATATAAATGCATATTCTTATGCTTATTTATTCTTTCTGACTCTTATTTTCCTCATTTTATGTTGGTAGACGTGTAGTGGGTATATTGAATTTCTTGTGAAGCCTTTCTCTATGTTAGGAATTTCTCTCTTTCATTGACTTTATTTTATTATTGGAGACATATCACAATTTAAGTTAATTTTTTTGAAGTTAAATCGCACGATCATTGAAGAAAAAATTGAAGCTTATGGATTTTTCTTTTAATGATAACTAACATTTTTTTTTATTTTTATAACTTAAAACATACTTTTTAATAGTATTTATGTGATATTTTAAAACTTTATAATATTAATAAGGGTTACATGCGCAATGCGCGTGTTCAGGAACCAATAAAGATAAACGTAGTTACGAAAAATCAGCTCTGATTTGTTAAAATTTTTGTACATCACACATTTAAATAGGTCGGTTCATCTAACACCTATTACCCACAATTATCAATAACTTTTGACCAAATAACGTAGTCAAACCCAAAATCAGCATCACATAAATTTTACTTTATGTTGTCTTTTATCTAATTAAGGAAGGGGATTAACATAATATTTGGAAGTGACAGACGAAAAAAGACATATACAGTGTTTGGTAATCAAGGGTGTACGCAGGATAGTTTCGTAAGCGATATCACAATTAATTAATAGAGGGTAACTCATAGAAGTTGGGGGAGATAGACGAGAGAGGTGGGAAACTGAGTAGAGCAGCAGTAAGCGACATATCCAAAAATTGCAAATCCTAAAGTAGCAGTGTTTCGGAATTGAGTGTCAAAAAAATTAATTCTTATTGCTTCTCATTATTAAACAAATTTTGGCCTAATATTTTATTCCTTAATTTAGCAGCTTAGGTTAGCGGTTCGAATTCAACTTCAGAAACTTTAGGCTTTCTCTTTTTGTTAGCAAAAATTGGTGGATAAAGTGAAAGCTCATGCTTGCAAGCGGACTCAATCCTTCAAACTTCGCTGGGACAACTAGAAGCCAAACCATTGAACTAAGAACTGGATTTGGGAAGTGGTGTCACTTTTGTTATTTTTATATCTTATGCACTTCGCATATCATCTATCATCGACGAATTTAATAGAATTCTCACGACCTGGAATTCTCATCATCCCTAATATTTCACTTGCTAGGTAAGTCAACGTTAGATATATTTATTAATTATTTTAAATAATTTTCAAATTAAATGACAATAATAAAATCGAATAGTTTGAAATATGGTAAATAACTGATAAGTGATGAAATTCAAACACAAATCCCAGAACTTGTGTCACGAATATATGAGCATCTAGAATACTACAAATAATGGTCTGAAATAAATATAACTGTCTGAATCAAAATAAACAGATAAAATGAAGAAGAGGGGGACTTCAAGGCTGCGGACGTCGTGCAGCTATACCTCAAATCTCCGCCGATAGCTAGATCCGAGCAAGTCTAATGAACGCCACTGGGACCAACTCCAAAATCTGCACAAGAAGTGCAGAATGTAGTATGAGTACAACCGACCCCATGTACTCTGAAAGTGCCGAGCCTAACCGCGATGAAGTAGTGACGAGGCTAAGGCAGGCCACTTACAATAACCTGAACGCAGTATAATAATAATAACAAGGAAGGAAAACAAGAAATAAAATTAAGGAAGTTAATTTATAAAAAGGAACTCAATCCTCGCACTCGGAGAACCCAGAATAACCGATCTCATAATTTCATGTAAAAATGTTGGAAATCAACACAATAACATCAATGAGAACAACATACACAATCCATTGCAGTGCGCAACCCAATCCCACTATATACACACAATCCTCTCTTATTTTGCCATAACATCATTTATCAATATCAAGAATTACATATAAAATCTGTTGCGGAGGGCAACTCGATCCCACCATACATACACAGTCCTCTCTAATTTCGCCATAGCATCATTTATCAATATCAAGAATCACATATAAAATCCGTTGCGGCGCGCAAAGCCGATCCCACCATATCATCATAATCAAAGTCATAATCCTCCCTTATTTCACCATGTCATAATTTACCAATATCAAGCATTACATATACAACCGTTGCGACACGTAACCCGATCCCACCATATCATTATAATCAATATCAAAATCCTTCTTTATTCCACCATATCACAACTGTTGTGGCGTGCAACCCGATCCATAAATATTGCCAATAAAAGCAGTCAATTCAATAGCTCAATTTATAAGAATCTCCACAATTAAGGAATATGAAAGCAAAGCAATAAAAGAACCACGTACCAATCAAAGGAATGCTACAAATAATACAAAAGCAAAAAAACAAGCCAAGTATGTGATAGTTAAGGTGTGCAAGTAAGACAATTAAGGCAAGTAGCAATTAATCACGGAGTCATGGAAGGAACAAAAATTAAAAACAAGAATAATTAATGACAAGTAACAAATTACGACATAGAAAGCAATTAAAACATGTAACGGTTAAAGCATGGAGTGAGATAATTCATGAAATACGAGAAAGACATGGAAACAATCATTTTGATGGCCTATATACACTCGACACCTTGCATATACGCTCTTACATACCTAATTCACATAGCAAATAGTTCAAAGGTTCCTAATTCCCTCAAATCAAGGTTAGACCCAACACTTACCTTGCTCCGCATCCAAATCACAGCTCAACCGGGGCCTTTCATCTAAAATTCGACTCCAAACCAATCGAATCTAACCAAAATCGACTTAATATCATCAAACAATGCTAGGTAAAACAATTACAATAGATAAAGCAAAGATCTAAGATCTTTACACTTTTCACAAAAAGTCAACCCAGGCTCGTTTGGTCAAAACTCGAGATTCGCACCAAAATCCAATTAACCATTCACCCCCGGGCCAGATTATGTGATCAGTTTCGAAATTTGACCTCAATTTGAGGTCTAATCTTAATTTTACAAAAATTCTCAATTCTACCCAAATCCTTAATTTATGCCATGAAAGAGCATAGATTAAAGGTTAGAAATCAATGGGTGTTGATGGAAATGGAAGAAAACGAGTCAAAATATATTAACCTATAAAGTGGGAATGAAATTCCTCTTCAAAATCGCCTCTAGGCCGAGCTCTAATGTGAAGATGGTGAAAAATGGGTTAAATCCCGATTTTTAGAAGTCTTATAGACTGGGCGTCAGGTGTTCATCACATTCACGAGTCAACTGACACGATCGTGAAGTAGCAGCGGACAAAGGCCTTCGCGTTCGTGTTCCACTCATCGCATTCGTGAAAGATTTCCCCCAGCTGCCTTCGCGTTTGCGGTCCTGATGTCGCGTTTGCGGTCCTGATGTCGCGTTCGCGAAGAGTAACAGTTAAGCTCCATTCCCAGGCCCCATAACCCTATGCGTTCGAGAGAGACTGGTCACGTTCGCGAAGGGTAAACCCCCAGTGCTTCACGTTCGAGGCCATGCTATCGCGTTCGCAATGAAAAAGTTTCGCCTCTGTCCCTGTTTCCCCTTCGCAATCGCGAGAGTAGCTTCGTGATTGCGAAGCACAAAACACCAGACACCAGATATCAGTAAAAACAGCATATGCTTAAGTCCAAAACTCACTCCGTAGCCTATTCGAAACTCACCCGAGCCCCTTGAGCTCCAAACCAGACATGCACAAAAATGTAATAACGTCAGATGAACTTGGTACGCGATCAAAACACCAAAAATAACACCTAGAACTAAGAATCAGACATCAAAACAAATGAAATTTTTAAAGAAACTTAAAAACTTTCAATTTACAACCGGACGCCCGAATCACCTCAAATCAACTCCGTTTTGTACCAAATATTTGCAGCAAGTCATAAATAGTGAAATGAACCTATACCAAGTTTCGGAATCTAAATCTAAACCTGATAGCAACAAATTCAACCTACGGTCAAACTTAGAAATTCTTTAAACATTCAAATTACTAGTTTTCAAGAAATCATGTTAAATCAATTTAGGGACTTCCAAATTTAATTCCGGGCATACGCTCAAGTCCCAAATCGCGATACGGAATCACCAGGACTGTCATAAAACTGATTTGGGTCTGTTTATACAACATTGATCGTAGTCAACTCAAATCATTTTTAAGGCTAAATTTCACAATTTTCTTCAATTTTTCACATTAGAATTTTTTGAAAAAAGACACAGAATGCGCACGAAAATTGAGGAATGCTAAATGGAGCTATTCGAGGTCTCGGAACACATAAATGAAGGCTATAGCTCAAAATGACCTTTCGGGTTTTCACATTCTCCACCTCTAAAACAAATGTTCGTCCTCAAAAGGACATAGAAAGGTACCTGGACTGGTGAAAAGGTGTGGGTATCTACTCCGCATGCCCGACTCGGACTCCCACGTGGCTACCTCGATTGGTTGACCTCTCCACTGCACTCGAACTGAAGGATAACTCTTAGACCTCAACTTCCAAACTTGCCGGACTAGAATGGCCACTGGCTCCTCCTCATAACTCAAATCCTTGTCTAATTGGACTGAGCTGAAATCTAACACGTGGGATGGATCACAGTGATATTTTCGGAGCATGGACACGTGGAACAACGGATGGAATGCTGATAAACTAGGTGGCAATGCCAGCCTGTAGGCCACCTCACCCACTCTCTCAAGAATCTCAAAGGGTTCGATATACCGAGGGCTCAACTTTCCCTTCTTCCCGAACCTCATCACACCCTTCATGGGTGAAACCCGGAGCAATACCCTCTCTCCAACCATGAATGCAACATCACGAACTCTCTTATCGGCATAACACTTCTGCCTAGACTGAGTTATGCGAAGTCGATCCTAAATCATCTTGACCTTTTCCAAGGCATCCTTAACCAAATCAGTACCCAACAACCGAGCCTCTTCTGGCTCAAGCCAACCAGCTGGCGAATGACACAGCCTTCCGTATAATGCCTCATAGAGAGCCATCTGAATACGCGACTGGTAGATATTATTGAAGGCAAACTCCGCAAGCGGCAAAAACTGATCCCAAGAACCTTCGAAATCCATAATTCAAGCGTGAAGCATATCCTCCAATATCTGAATGGTGCGCTCGGATAGTCCGTCCGTCTGGGGGTGAAATGTTGTACTCAACTCAACCCGTGTGCCTAACTCACGTTGTACGGCCCTCCAAAAGTGCAAGGTGTACTGCGTACCTCGATCACAAATGATGGACACGGGCACACCGTGAAGACAGACAATCTCACGGATATAAATCTCAGCTAACCGCTCTGAAGAATAGTTAATTGCCACTGGAATAAAATGTGCCGACTTGATCAACCTATCCACAATGACCCATACTGCGTCGAACTTCTTCTGAGTCTGTGGGAGCCCAATCACAAAATCCATGGTAATACGCTTCCACTTCCACTCAAAAATCTCAAGCCTCTGAAGCAAACCACCAGGCCTCTGATGCTCGTACTTTACTTGCTGAATATTCAAACACCGAGCTACATATGCAACTATATCCTTCTTCATTCTTTTCCACCAATAATGTTGCCGCAAATTATGATACATCTTGGTGGAACGTGGGTGAATGGAATACTAGGAACTGTGGGCCTCCTTAAGAATTAACTCACGAAGCCCATCCACATTGGGGACACAAATACGAACCTGCATCCGCAACACCCCATCATATCCAATAGTAACCTGCTTGGCACCATCGTGTCGTATTGTGTCCTTAAGGAAAAGCAAATGGGGGTCGTCATACTGACGCTCTTTGATGCGCTCATACAAAGAAGACCGACAGACCGTGCAAGCTAGAACACAACTGGGCTCCGAAATATCTAACCTTACAAACTAATTGGCCAAAGGCTGAACATCTAATGCTAGCGGCCTCTCCCCAACTGGAATATACGCAAGGCTGCCCATACTCACAACCTTTCTACACAAGGCATCAGCCACCACGTTGGCCTTCCCGAGATGATACAAAATGGTGATATCATAGTCTTTCAACAGCTCCAACCACATCATCTGCCTCAAATTGATATCCTTTTGCTTGAACAAATACTATAGACTCCGATGATCCGTGAACACATCACACGACACGCTGTAGAGGTAATGCCTTTAAATCTTCAGCGCATGAACAACCGCTGCCAACTCTAGGTCATGAACATGGTAATTCTTCTCATGAACCTTCAACTGCCACGATGCATATGCAATCACCCGGCCATCCTACACCAATACTACACCCAGCGCAATATGAGATGCATTACAATACACCGTGTAGAATCCTGAACCTGTGGGCAACACCAACACTGGCGCCATAGTCTAAGCAGTCTTGAGCTTCTGAAAGCTCTCACACTCATCGGACCACCTTAACGGGACACCCTTCTAGGTAAATCTAGTCAATAGGGCTGCTATGGATGAAAACCCCTCCATGAACCGGCAATAATAACCCGCCAAACCTAGGAAGCATCGAATCTCTATAGATGTAGTGGGTCTAGGCCGGTTCTGAACTGCCTCAATCTTCTTAGGATCTACTTTTATGCCCTCGGCCGATACAACATGCCCTAAAAAAAGGGCGACCGACTCTACCTATAACTCACACTTTGAAAGCTTAGCATATAATTGACTATCTCTCAGAGTCTGAAATACAATCTGAAGATGCTGGTCATGCTCCTCTCAACTGCGGGAGTAGCCAGAACTTAAATCAATTTTCAAAAACACTTTGGCACCTTAAAGCTGATCAAATAAGTCATCAATCCTCGGTAATGGATACTTGTTCTTGATAGTGACTTTGTTCAACTGCCGATAGTCTATACACATACTCATCAAATCATCTTTCTTCTTCACAAACAACACGGGCGCACCACGGGGCGAGACACTAGGTCTAATGAATCTCTTATCAAGCAAATCTTGCAACTGTTCCTTCATTTCCTTCAACTCCAGCGGGGCCATACGGTATGGTGGAACAGAAATGGGCTGAGCGTCAGAGCCAGATCAATACATAAGTCAATATCTCTATCGGGTGACATCCCCGGCAGATCTGCAGGAAACTCCTATGGAAAGTCACGCACTACAGGTACTGAATCCATGGAAGGAACCCCCATACTCGAATCACGAACATAGGCCAAATATGCTAGACATCCCTTCTCTACCATACGTTGGGCCTTCACATAAGAAATAACGCTGCTGGTAGAATGGCCGGGGGTCCCTCTCCACTCTAATTGAGGCAACCCCGGTATGGCTAAGGTCACCGTCTTGGCGTGACAATCCAATATATCATGATAAGGTGACAGCCAATCCATGCCCAATAACATCAGACTCTACCTTATCAAGAAGTAGGAGATCTGCACTATTCTTAAGACTCCCAATAGTAATCACATACAAGCGATAAACACGATCTACAATAATAGAATCTCCCACAACCGTGGACACATACACAGGAGCACTCAAAGAATCACGAGGCACAACCAGATATGAAGCAAAATAGGATGACACGTGGGAATAAGTAGAGCCCGGATCAACTAGAACTGAAGCATCTCTATAAAAATCGTAACAATACCTGTGATGACAGCGTCCGATAACTCAACCTCAGGTCTAGCTAGGAATGCATAAAATCGGGGCTCAACCCTACCACCTTGACCTCTATCTCTCGGACGGTCTCTAGTTGGCTGGCCTCCACCTCTAATGGCCTGACCTCCACCTCTAATGACCTGACCTCCACCTCTGGCTGCCTGACCCCTGCCTCTAGTTGGCTGAGCGGGTGGTGAAGCAATTGGTGCTGGAGCCATGGCACGAGAACTCTGCTATGGCATGCTACTCAACAATCTCGGACAAAACCTCCTGATGTGACCAGTACCCCCATACTCAAAACACCCATCCTGCTTTTGTGGCTGCTGAAGCAAAAACTAACCCAAGCGGGCAGGATAATAATAGTGGTAGCTCTGGATCGGAGGTGCAGTAATAGGAGCTGATGGTGCACTGTAGCCTGGTTGCCTAGAATGAGATACATAAGGACCACAACTATTTGAAGTACTGTAGGACGCTTGAAGCGCTGACTGAAATGGCCTAAGAGGATGGCCTCTACCAAAAGTACCCCTGCCTCCAGATGAAGCACCACTGAAATCACCGGAATGACGAGGCCTCTTATCAGACACCGGCCCCCTCTCCTGACCATGAACCATCTCGATCCGTCTAGCAACATCTACGGCCCTCAAGAAAGAGATATCATCTCCAGTCTCCTTGGCCATCTATAGCATGATACTGAAAGTGATCCCATCAATGAATCGCCTCACTCTCTCCCTCTTAGTAGGGATTAAAACAATGGCATGGTGAGCTAGGTTTACAAATCGAGTCTCATACTGGGTAACAGTCATACTACCCAGCTGAAGACGATCAAACCGCCTGCGATAATCCTCTCTCAGAGTAAAAGGAATAAACTTCTCTAGAAAAGCTGTGAAAACATATCCCAAGTAAGTGTAGGCGAACCAGCTGGTCTATTCAATATATAATCTCTCCACATATCTTGCCAGAACCATTCATCTAAACACTACGAAATCGACCCCATTGGTCTCAACTACAACCATGTTGCGCAATATCTCGTGGCAACGGTCCAAGTAATCCAGTGGGTCCTCAGAATGCACCACTGAAATGAACAGGAAAGAGCTTGGTAAACTTATCCAACCTCAACAAGGCCTAAGAAGACATAGCGGGCCTATCACCGGCTTGTACTGCAACAATCGGCTGAACCACTCAACTGGTTGCTGCTGGAGTCTGATATAGGGGATCCATCTGCTCCGGGGTGTGAGTAATGGGAGTCTATTCTCCTCCCACAGCTCTAGAGTCGACTGGTGCCACCAGAAATGCACTGGTCTGGGTCACACTCTCCATAAGGCCTACCAAGCGGACTAGAGCATCCTTAAGCATTGAAGTGGCTATGAACCTCTCTGGGACCTGAGGTAGTCTGACGAGTACGGTCTGAGCTGGGACCTCCTCCTCCTCATGATCCACCTGAGGATCCATTGTGGGTGTTGCTACCCGAGCTCTAGGCTGAGCTTTGCCTCTGCTCGGCCTCTGGCTCGACCTCACTTTGGCCTCTACCCCTGGTACTAGCTGCCATAGAGGGCTCCGGCTCTTGTCCGGCTATTAGATGTTGTGCGCGTTCTCACCATCTGCGAGAGAACAAGAATAGAATGGTTCAATCATAAATGATAGAATAAAATCGCACGATAGAGACGGAAAGAAGTGAAATTTTTCCTAAACTCCATAGCCTTTGGAAGATAAATATAGACGTCTCCGTACCAATCCTCCAGACTCTACTAAGCTTGCTCATGACTCGTGAGACCTAGGCAACCTAGTGCTCTGATACGAACTTGTCACGACCCGAAATTCTCACCTTTGGGACTGTGATGGTATTTAATATTTCACTTGCTAGGCGAGCCAACATTAGCTATAACTATTAACCATTTTTAACAATTTCCATATTAAATGACAATCATAAAACAGAATAGTTTGAAATACGATAAATAACGGATAAGTAACGAAATCCAAACAAAAATCCCAGAACAAGTGTCACGAATACATGAGCATCTAGAATACTACAAATAATGGTCTAAAATAACCATAACTGTTTAAATCAAAATAAACAGCTAAAATGAAGAAGAAGGGGACTTCAGGGCTGCGGACGCCGTGCAGCTATACCTCAAGTCTCCACCGATAGCTAGATCCGAGCAAGTCTACTGAACGCCGCTGGGACCAACTCCAAACTCTGCACAAGAAGTGCAGAGTGTAGTATGAGTACAACCGATCCGATGTACTCTGTAAATGCCGAGCCTAACCTCGACAAAGTAGTGATGATGCTAAGGCGGGCCACTTACAGTAACCTGTATGTAGTATAATAATAATAGCAAGGAATGAAAACATGAAATGAAAATAATCAATTAATGAAAAAGAACTCAATCCTCGCAGTCAGAGAACCCAGAATAACTGATCTCATAATTTCATGTAAAAATGCTGGAAATCAATACCAATAACGTCAATGAAAATAACATACACAATCTGATGCGGCGTGCAACCCGATCCCACCGTATACACACAATCCTCCCTTATTTCGCCATAGCATCATTTATCAATATCAAGAATCGCATATAAAATCTATTGCAGCGCGCAACCTGATTCCACCGTATCATCATAATCAATGTCATAATCCTCCCTTATTTCACCATGTCATAATTATCAATATCAAGAATTACGTACACAACCGTTGTGGCATGCAACCCGATCCCACCATATCATTATAATAAATATCAACATCCTTCCTTATTCCACCATATCACAACCGTTGCAGTGTGCAACTCGATCCATAAATATTGCCAATAAAAGCAGTCAATTCAATAGCTCAATTTATAAGAATCTCCACAATTAAGGAATATGAAAGCAAAGCAATAAAGAAACCACGTACCAATCAAAGGAATGTTACAAATAATAGAAAAGCAACAAAACAAGAAAAGTATGTGATAGTTAAGGTGTGCAAGTAAGACAATTAAGGCGTGTACCAATTAATCACGGAGTCATGAAAGGAACGAATAATTCAAAACAAGAATAATTAATGACAAGTAACAAATTATGGCATAGAAAGCAATTAAAGCATGTAACAGTTAAGGCATAGAGTGAGATAATTAATGAAATACAAGAAATACATGAAAACAATCATTTTTACAACGTATATACACTCGTCACCTCACTCCGCAACCAAATCACAACTCAACCGGGGCTTTTCCTCTAAAGTTTTCCTCCAAACCAATCGAATCTAACCTAAATCGATTTAATATCATCAAACAATGCTAGGGAAAAAAATTATAATATATAAAGCAAAGTTCTTTACACTTTTCCCAAAATGTCAACAAAAGTCAACCACGGTCTCACTTGGTCAAAATCTGAGATTCGGACCAAAATCCAATCACCCATTCAAACCCGATCTCGATTATGAGATTAGTTTCGAAATCCGACCTCAATTTGAGGTCTAAATCTCAATTTTACAAAAATTTCCAATTCCACCCAAATCCCTAATTTCTACCATGAAAGAGCATATATTAAAGGTTAGAAATAATTGGGTGTTGATGGAAATGGAAGAAAACGAGTTGAAACATACTAACCTATGAAGTAGGGATGAAACTCCTCTACATAATCGCCTCTAGGCCGAGCTCTAATGTGAAGATGGTGAAAAATGGGTTAAATCCCGACTTTTAGATGTCTTAAAGACTAGGTGTCAGGTGTTCATCGCATTCGTAAGACGCCTGACGTGATCGCGAAGCAGAAACAACCAAAGGCCTTCACGTTCACGTGCCACTCTTCGCGTTCGCGAAGAGTAACGGCTAAGCTCCCTTCCCAGGCCCCGTAACCCTATGCGTTCGTGAGAGGCTAGTCGCGTTCGCGATGGGCAAACCCCTAGTGCTTTATGTTCGCGGCCATTTCATCGCGTTCGCGATGAAGAAGTTCCGCCTCTGTCCCAGTTTCCCCTTCGCGATCGCGAAGCAAAAAACACCAAACACCAGATATCAGCAAAAATAGCAGATGCCTAAGTCCAAAAATCATTCCCGCAGCCTAACCGAAACTCACCCGAGCCCCTTGGGCTCCAAACAAAACATGCATACAAGTGTAATAACATCATATGAAATCGCTCGCGCGATCAAAACACCAAAATGTGGGGTATTCAAACTAGTAAAATTGATTCCCGATTGGCATGATGTGTTAGAATCCTCGTGTGTTAATGATTCTCTATTTTTGACTTAATTATGGTATACCCCTTTTTAGGAAGAAGATCTTGTATGAAATCAATGTGATTAAACACTTATTTCTCATATGATGAAACCTTATGAACTTACACTTGCTAAGGCCAAAGGTGCCAAATGGTTGATTTAAAAGTGTATGTATTTTGAGACTTTATAAATGAAGTAACTAATGGTGATGGAATTAGTGTTGTTCATGAACCCTCTTGGTGTTAATTAATGAGGTTTATCTTCTCTTTATTTATGGGTGAGTTGGGTAGAAGGAAATCTAATAGTCTTGCTCAGCCGGGTTTTCTCAGTTGAGCGTCGGTCGCGCTCCCCGAGGTCGTGGCGTGACAAACATGGTATCAGAGCCAGGTTTTAAAGTGTCCTAGGATGTTTCAGAGCCAAGTCTAGTATATTTCTTCTTATCAGTGTGTTGTCGACCACACCTATAATTAAGAGGCAACTTAGGCATTTAGGAATAATACCCTTCTTTGATGTTCTCGATCGTGCGATGAAGCTGATTGTAAGATTGTTCTTCCTTTAACTCGTGATTTGCTCTAACTTTCCGCACATGGCGCCTAGGATGAAGGCAAGAACTGGTCAAGGAGCTAATGTCACCCAGGAGTGGCAGTTGATTCTATATTTGATGATGCGGGTGAGAACCGGGGGGGTAAGGATATTCCCCCCATTATTACACCACCTGAATCTACTATTCCTGCTCAGACTGCACCAATTCCTACACCAACTGAGGGTGCAATGGTCCCTCCAACAGATATTCCAGTTCCACCTCCAGCTCCAGCTTCCGTTCCTTGTGTTTATGATGGGGATCTTAGGGGATCCATATAGATGTTGGCTCAGATAGTGATCCCCTAGGCCCAGAGATCAAATGTTGCACCCAATTCTTCTAGTCAACCAGGGGATTCCGCTAGTTCAAGGGTGAACAGGTTTCTCCAGTTGGATCGTCCAGTGTTCGCAGGTACTGATCCTAAGGAGGACCCCCAGGACTTTATTGATGAGATGCACAAGACTCTCCGAGTTATGCGTGCTACTGAGACGGAGGGAGTGGAGTTGGCCTCCTACTGACTAAAGAGGGTGGCCTATTCTTGGTTTGAGATGTGGGAGGAGTCTCGTGAGGAGGGGAGCCCTCCGGCGAGGTGGAGTGAGTTCATCGATGCTGAGGCACCTACATTTGAGCCCGTGCCTGTTGTGGATGAATTTCCGGAGGTCTTTCTGGACGAGCTCACTAGGATCTCGCCAGACAGGTAGATTGATTTTGGGATTGATGTGATACCAGGAGGCAACCTATAGCTATTCCACCTTACAGAATGGCACCATCAGAGTTGAAGGAGCTAAAGGAACAATTAAAGGATTTGTTAGAGAAGGGTTTCATCCGGCCGAGTGTGTCGCCTTGGGCGCACCGGTCCTATTTGTAAGGAAGAAAGATAGGTCATTGAGAATGTGTATTGACTATCGGCAGCTCAACAAAGTCATGATCAAGAATAAGTACCCACTACCAAGGATAGATGACTTGTTTGACCTATTGCAGGGCGCTAAGTACTTCTCCAAGATTAATTTAAGATCCAGGTATCACCAATTGAAGATCCGAGAGCAGGATATTCTGAAAACAACTTTCAGGACCTGGTATGGGCACTTTGAATTTCTGGTAATGTCCTTTTGGGCTAACAAATGCCCCGGCAGCTTTTATGGGTCTTATGAATCTAATCTTCAAGCCTTTTCTTGACTCCTTTGTGATAGTGTTCATTGACGATATTTTGGTATATTCACGCAGTCGAGAGGACCGTGCTGATCATCTCAGGGCAGTTCTGCAGACCCTATATCAGCACCAGTTCTATGCAATATTTTTGAAATGTGAATTTTGGCTTGAATCTGTCATGTTCTCGGGTCATGTTGTCTCTAGAGAAGGAATTAAGGTTGATCCTCAAAAGATTTTAGCGGTGAAGAATTGGCCTAGACCTACTAACCTAACAGAGATTCGTAGTTTCTTGGGCTTAGTAGGATATTACAGGAAGTTTATGGAGGGGTTCTCTACTCTTACCTCTCCTTTGACTAAATTGACGCAGAACGCGAGTAAGTTCCAATGGTCAGATGCTTGTGAAAGGAGCTTCTAGGAGTTGAAATCATGATTGATTACGGCACCGGTGTTGACCCTACCAGAGGGTACAGATGGGCTTATGGTATATTGTGATGCTTCAAGAATCGGACTTGGGTATATATTAATGCAACATGGTAAGGTGATTGTTTATGCTTCTAGGCAACTCAAGAATCATGAAAAGAACTATCCAACACATGACTTAGTGCTTGCGGCGGTGGTATTTGCATTGAATATTTGGTGTCATTATCTGTATGGGGTCCATGTGGATATATTTACGGACCATAAGAGCCTCCAATACATTTTCAAATAGAAGGAATTGAATTTGAGGCAGAGAAGATGGCTTGAGTTGCTCAAGGATTACGACATCGATATTCTATATCATCCAGGGAAGGCTAATGTTGTAGCGGATGCTCTTAGCCGGAAATATATAGATAGTTTGGCTCACTTGGAGGCATATCAAAGGCCGTTGACCAAGGAGGTTCATCGGTTGGCTAGTTTGGGAGTTTGTCTCGCGGATTCTAGTGAAGGAGGAGTGATTGTGTAAAATAGGGTTAAATCATCGCTTGTTGTGGAAGTCAAGGAAAAGCAGTACAACGACCCATTGTTGGTACAACTGAAGGAGGGGATTCATAAACATAAGACCATGGCCTTTTCTCTTAGCATGGATAATAGTACTCTAAGGTACCAAGGGGCGACTATGTGTTCCAACTGTGGATGGTCTCCGGGGAAAAATCATGACTGAGGCTCACACTTCTAGGTATTTCATACACCCGGGCTCTACAAAGATGTATCACGATATTAAGGAAGTCTACTGGTGGAATGATATGAAGAGGAATGCAGCGGACTTCGTGGAGAGATGCCCAAATTGTCAACAAGTAAAGGCCAAACACCAACGGCCCGATGGGTTGGCACAGAACATAGAAATTTCAATATATAAGTGGGAAATGATCAATATGGACTTTGTGGTAGGACTACCTCGCACGCCTTGTAAGCATGACTCGATTTGGGTGATTGTCGATCGACTCACAAAATCAGCTCACATGTAGGTACGGATTCAGCCAAGAAGATCTTGAGAGTTGGATACTTTTGGATGACTATGGAAAGTGATAGTATCCGCTATGCATAGAAGTGTTACCAGTGCCAGATCCATAGGGATTTCATCCGGGTTTCACCTAATGAATTGAATGTGATGGGTTCACATTGGTCGTTCGCTGCTTGGGGCATGGATGTGATTGGACCTATAGAGCCCGCTGCACCAAATGGGCACCACTTCGTCTTGGTAGCCATCAACTACTTCACCAAATGGGTCGAAGCATCTACCTATAAGGCCATCACAAAGAAACTAGTGGCGGATTTTGTCCAAAACAACATTGTCTGTCGATTTGGGATACCTAAGTCAATCATCACTGAGAATGCCGCTAACCTCAACAGTGATCTCATGAGGGAAATCTACAAGAAGTTCAGAATTGTCCATCGTAGCTCCACAGCCTACAAACCACAAATGAATGGGGTAGTTGAGGCAGCCAACAAGAACATCAAGAGAATTCTACGAAAGATAGTGGACAACCACAGGAAATGGCACGAGAAGTTATCTTTCGCCTTACTAGGTTATCAGACCACCATGAGAACATCTACTAGGGCAACGCCATACATGCTAGTATATGGCACTGAAGCTGTGAAACCCACCGAGGTCGAGATACCATCCTTAAGAGTCATCCAAGAGGTCGAGTTGGACGATGCATAGTGGATACGGGTCAGACAGAAGCAACTTATACTCATTGAAAAAAAGAGAATGGATGTAGTACGCCATGGCCAACTATATCTTAATAGGATGGCCAGTGCATTTACCAAAAGGATGAAGCCTCGCCAGTTCACATCGGGGCAATTGGTTCTGAAAAAAATCTTCCTACACTAGGAAGAAGACAAAGGAAAGTTCACACCGAATTGACAAGGTCCTAACGTGGTTTACTGAGTGTTGTCGGGTGGAGCTCTAATCTTGGTAGAAATGGATGGAAGAGTCAACACAAAAACCATCAACGCAGACGCAATAAGGAGATACTATGTTTAAAGGCAGTAGAGTTAGGTTTTACTGTAGCAGAACTTTGTTCAACCTTACTTTCCCATGGAGGGATATGTAGGCAACCTATGTAGGGTTCAGGTTCTCTCCCCCCTTTCTTTTGTAATATAAAATCCAAATATCTTTTTGTATGCTGCTATGAAACTATTTGATTTCCTCGGGAAGCAATGCATAGGCAATCCTCATCGTATTCATTCATCTTTTGTCACTGAACTATGTTCTGGCTTGATTCCATTTGGATATGTAGGCAGTCCAAGTCAGACTCGGCCATTTCATTCTTAATCTCATCATTTTGCATCGATTGTAATCGAACTATGTCTTGACCCGATTCCATTGGGATACGCAGGCTGCATGAGTCAAGCTCGGTCATATTTATCATATTTTTACCACCATCCACGAAATATGTTCAGACGTGCTCCTGTTTTGGATACGTAGGAAACCTGAAAGGGTTCGGTCATAACCTTCGGAAACCTTTGTAATGCATTAGCTCGAATTAGGACACAGTCACAACAGTAAGCAGTCGCATCGTCAGAAGTATCGTGGATGATTGACATCAACGAGGTAGAGTTTTCAAGAAGCGACGCTCGCATTTGGAGAACCTTTCAAAGCAAGTCATAGTCCAGAATGACCACACTTGCCATAAAATAAAGATTTTCAAAAAATGTTTTCTAAAATGTAGTAATTTGTCCACCTACTGAACTTCGTGGCGTAACCATATCAAGGGCTGGGGGAAAATCCCATATTGTGGTCGACACAAACCTACCCCCTCCTACTAAGAATATTTCTTTGAGTGCAGGGTCAACAGGACGCAAGGAAATGTTGGGAATACACTATGCAAATGACGGATCCGTCACTCTCTCAAGATTATCACCCCTTTTTCTTTGTCTAAATTTTTTTTTGTATAACTGAAACTAATTCCTGAATCCTTTGCAGGTATCTTGGATTCAGACCGCTGATACGAAAAAGGCATACTGTAAATAGCAAACCATCTGCTCAACCAATCGAAGCCCCTTGTACAAAATGAGCCGTCGGCTTCACCAATTGGAGCCTTGTATATAGCAAATCGTTAGCTCAATCGATCGGAGCATTCTGTACAAATCAACGTTGGTTTCGCCAATCAAAGCCTTGTATATAGAAAACTGTTCACTCCATCAAAGGAATAATTTCCACCGCTACTTTGTCACATCGGAGGCCAGAATAGATAGTCGCAAACCTCATCAGCGACATTCTTCCAATCGATGGCCGCAACTTAGCTTCGCAGTTAAGAATATCTCTTACGCATGTTTTTCTTTTCCCTTGTTATTATCTTGAATGTTTTGACGTTGAGGTGACTCAATGCTCTGACAGCTGCGGAATGGTACACAGCCCGGCTAATAATCGAGTCAAGTTCAAGTATCTCGTCATCCCGATCCCAAATAACGGCTCATTGGTAGTCGTGCATCATCATTCTGCATCATTTACATCACATCTTAATATATTCTGCATTGCAATATATGGATATGTGTGTATATCATTTTTGTAGGAACAAACATCATAACGTGGAACTCCTTCTAAGCAGCAGACCAAACTACGACGCTATGAGGGACAACAAACTCATTAGCGGGCCAAGGATCCGAGCTCAAGTTCAAAATGACCCCTAGAACTCCAATTTTTCAAATCTTTCAAAGTCAAGCCGCAAATTCAAAACTGTCGTGAGTACCAAATCTTCCGACTCGTAGTATTGTCATAATATGATACTGGAAAAATTCTTGCGAGCATCGTTTCCTCAAAGTCCTCACTTCAGAACTATATGAGACCTGATCCTCGTTAAGCCCGAGGTATGTAAGCAATTCAAAGCCAGAATTCAGCCCGATTCTCCAAATATTCTCCTAGAAATTTTCTAAATCTTACAGCTCATAATACTCGTGCCGTTCCAGCAATTCATGCCCAAAGTCGGGACAAAATTGGCTTTGGTTCAATTTCTTTGCACGAAAACTCTTCCATCGTCTCCGGTCAAAGAGGGGCAGCTGTTGATGGCCAATTTTGGCCCTCCCTTTTAAAATTAATTTGTTTGTACTTAATAATTTACAATGAATGTTTTGAAAGTATTTTCTATCAATGAATACCTATTTTACAAAATTAACTAGGTATTAGTAGTTTTGAAATTAAGAACCTATTATTAGTATTATGTAATTACAAATATGCTTACTATTTAAATATTAATAGAATAACTTTTAAGATACATCAGATAGGCTTTTTAATTAATTTAATGAATTACTTCTTTAATTCCTCATTAATTAGATTACTATATTAATAATTCAAAATTAGTGTTATAATTTAGAAAATAAAATATATAATTAATTAATTATAATAATTATTGGTATGTTTGATATTTAAAATTTCACTACATTTAATTGAAAATAATTAAGTTAATTTAATTTAATTTCAAAAGGGATTAAAAGGCTAAAAGACTATAATTGCAATTCATAATCAAAACACAAGTGGCTACCTTTTAAATTGATTTTGGCCCAAGTCATTGAGTCCAGTCTGAAAATACCCAGTCCAATAACCCCTCCTTCTCCACTTTGGCAATCCATGCCACTCCTGTTAGACCAATCGCACCTCGCCACGTATCCCAATCACTCACAAAAGAAACACAAAATTATATGTGCCGTCCATTCCATAAATCAACAACCCACAATTTATTTTCCGTATTTTTAATACACCTCCAGATCCAATCCTCACCATCCAAAATATAACAATCCAACGGCCACAAAATTTTCTCCAAAAATCCTTTTAAATGCCAAAATACCAGGACCATTGATTTTTTAGATGAACCTCCTCATCCTTAACCTAGAGAAGCCCCCCAATCTCTCAAACCCTATTCATTTGTAAATGTCAACACTGCATGTCCTTTTCTCCTTCGTCTTCTTTCTCTCAGACCACCATGAACAATCATCCAACAAAACCTTGAACAAATCTGTATAAGGTCATGGAACCCTTAGCAAATCGTCTTTTCCCGCTTCATTATCCACAAATCCCACTGACTTCCCCTTTTATTCATCAAATCTGAAATGCTAGAGCTTGGGTCTTTGAAATCACAGCACCATTTCATCTTTGCTCTCAAATCCAACTAGCAGTGTCAAGTCGCCTCGTCCCTAGGCTATGAAGTCTGAGTTCGTATTTCTATTTAATTAATTGAGTTTCAAAACCCCCAATCTGAAACCCTAATCTAATCGTTGCAAGGTCGAATCCTCAAGGATTCTTTATACTCTTATCAAATCAGTGGCATGCATGGCCATTTTACAGTTCCCATCATTACTATATCATTATCTTTACTCTCACCACTGTCATCTCTGTTTTCACTCGAGTATGCTCACATCATCTACTACCCGTCATCTTCCACTATTCTAGTATGAATCCTGGAACCCTAAGCCATTGAATGGAACTGTAAATAGAGCTTTGAAAGATCTCACCTACAAAGACCTAACAAGAATCAAAAAGCCTAACACGAGCAATCAAAAACCTAAAAATTTCAACGCCTAGGTCTTCTCTGATTAATTCTATTCTCTTTTTGTTTTCTGAGTTATTTCACTGCTAAAGCTTAAAGCTTTGACTCCTACATGGCTAAATAGAATCCTTGTTTGGTCTACTTCCCATAAGGAGGTCAGTATACCTCTACTCCCTTGCCTTTAACTGTTTTGTTTGACACCATGAGTATACCATTTCTTTACTGACTGTTTTCGTTTGTAGTGCTAACATAAGCTCATGATTGTTTGTTCTAGTTAATAAGAACTTGTTGCTAATTTATGATTGACTACTATGCTTTTATGAGTCTTGAATCAGTTTGATTAAATTATCATGTGACTTTGTTGACTATTATTTTGAATCAAATGGCCTACACTAGCTCTTTAATATGCCTTGATAGTTTCATCTGTTTGTTCTCCCTTCAGATTCCTCTAGTGTATTATTGTGATCTTTATGTCTACCACACTATTCCTGTTTAGTGAAATCTGTTATCCGGCTCTTGAAGTTTCTTGTTTGATGATTTAACTAAGATGGATGTAAATACTCAAGGCTTAATCCTATACTACTTGTTTGAAGCATGATAAGTTTAATTGTATAAAATGCTTTCTTGCTTCCCATAAATGTATGGTAATATGAAATAGTCCTTGAGTCATTACTGTGAAAATCTGTAGTTATATTCACTATTAACCACATCCGTGAGCCTCATTTAAGTGAAATAGGTTCATTAGGGTAACTAGGTCAATTCTCTGATAACTTCCACTGTTATCTTTGCACTATGATCAAGCCATCTTCCATGAATTAAATTATGCCCATGCTTGCTGCAATTGAATAGCAGTTATCAAGTTGGTAAGTTGAATTGGGCTCCACCATATCCAAATGTTCAACTTCAATATGTGCAATTGAGTTAAACTTGCTTAGTATAGAGTATCCCCTGTCTGAGCACCATTCATAATTGATTCATTTAATCTAATAGAGTGCAATTCTGTTATGAATGAAGATCAGATTACCATGGCGCTAGTGTATTAGTTATAATCTTAGAGTCCACCCTCATCTCATTATGCATTTTCATGGTTCTGTTGGTTGTTTGGCTGAGTTAATGACTGTACTGATATTAGTTAGACCCCTCTGAGGTTGTTTTGTACTGAGTTTAAGTCATGGAAAACATTTAAGTACACTCAAGTTGTGATAACACATTTTCCCATCTAAAATACTGAAGTTGAGTTTCTTCTCAGACCTAGAGTCTAATTCTGAATACATTTAGCATGCTACACCCCATCCGATGACATCTATATCCTTTAGACCTCACATAGTGGCTCTGATAGCAATTTTCATGATCTAATCTCTGTTTAGCTTTTCTGTGTAAGCTAGTGATCCTAAGTTATCCAATGACTCTGTTTTATTAACTACGTGTATGCTTACCTTGACTTGTTAAACTCCAATCCTAGTTGTGATGAGGATCCCTCTAGGAGTTCTGAATGTGATCACTATCCTTACTTCTGCAAATACTCATTAAGTATTCTTTTCAATTGATATCTATTCTTCATGACTAAGATTAATAATCTGGTATCATTTTTTGATGCTACTTAGACTGAATATGTATCTACACTCTTTGAAAAGCATAAACCTGCAATGAGTTGTAATTGTTAACCTGTGTACACTTAAGGGCCAAGGCTTAGTCAACTTATTGTTTAATGTGATTGGATGCTATTGAGATGCATGTCTGTATTCATGAGTGATCACACACTAGAATATGTTCTTCTTTCCTTAGGAGGTTTGGTACCAGATGTATTATCCCTTAACAGTAGCACGATCGTGTGTTTGAATATCCTTTGGGAACTGTCTAACATGCTAATTACCTACTTAGTTCTAAATATAGTTGTGATGACATAGATAGAAGGGTACATACTTCTATGGTATGGTTTGTTATGGTGATTAGTTTGCATTGAAAGTGCACTTAAACCTGTAGGGAAGAATAGGTCATTAAATGGTTAGGGGTATTAGGGAGTAGAGTTTAATTCTTGGTTGGGCTAATTTCCCCGGCACAAGCATTGCCCTAGGCCTCGAGACCCTTGAAAATTTTGAAGTGTCAGGTGATTCAAAGGGGGCTTTGACCTTGAGTGAAACTCTACCTTTAAATATTAGGTGGCAACTCTCTTTCATCAACAACAGAGAAATCACAAGTTGAATCTTGTTTTGACTAGTGCAAAATAGGGTGCAACAGTCCTCATACCTATCGAAAACATCCATCCGAAGTCGTGGTAGAAATCATCGAGAACTCTTCGAAACCCATTAGCACAAGACCAAGCCATCAGAACTGAATCCCTCTATCTCAATCAAGTCACGCAGGTCGCTAAACCCATGAGTATTGCCATAAACCACTAGTAAAGCCTCACCACATCAAAAGAATTAAAAGAACTGAGCATTCTCATTACCATGCTGATCCAATTACCTACTATGAAGCTGTCCAATTTCTCTGAGTTCTTTCTGAATTGCCTTCAAGTTAATACTTCTCTTTGCCACTACACCAGGATCCTAACTCAAAGCACACCACAAGATATCCTAGCATGAAACCACATCATCTTAGAGCCCATAAACCATTACATTCCCTCTTAAAAACCCAATAGTACCGCCACCGAGATACCAATTCTGAAGAGACCTTCTGTGAATTTGAAGTTGTTTCCTTAAACTCCCTGATACTGAACTATAGAATCCATGATGATATAGAAATGCCGCAAATCCTAACATCATCCAATTCAAATCTCAGATCATGGCCACTTGCTAATCCAGAAATCCTCAAATACCACATATGAAGCTTGAACCCATTAGAACCTTCTCGAGAGTCTTCCACTATGCTCCAATTCAGTAGCGCACCACCATGACAAGCCGAACAACTTGTGCTCCATTAGCACACAAATACCTAAAGATGTAACCCCATTTTAGCGCAACCGAATGAATACCTTCTCTTAGCACACTACATCTACTACAAATAATAAACCTGAATCACTCCAAAATTTTCATATACCTATGAAGTGTAATACATTATGCATCCAGAAATTTTCTTACTCAAGTTATCCTCGAAATCAATCTCTTTAAGTCATAACCGATTACAAGTATGATTCAAACTAAAACCAATATAACATGTAACCATGCAATCTAATCGTCTATAGCAAACTCCCCCACTGGGCTCGAAGCCATAGAACATAATATCTGATAACCCACAATACCTTTACTTCCTAACTGCCAGGATCTCGTAATGTAATTCTTTTGAATCCTTCATAAACGCATGTACCACAAATCATAAAATACCTCAAATCACCCGCTAAGCACTTATCCATCCTCGTGACAGTCATCCAAACTCCTTCAAGCGATCAAAACTCAAATTGTAATACATATAAACCACTAAGTAGAAAGAAAACTCTTCACAGAAACATCACAAGGGTCACTCAATCCCAGAACATCCCATAGGAGATAACCCACCGGCTTAGCCTCAAACTGGTATCTCTCTACGCCCTATCAGGGTCACAACCACAATGCAATCACTTCATCTTCTCAAATCTAACTTGTAAACAAGATATAAGAATCTACCTCATTCCACAATGAACATCATGAAATACCCCTAACATACTCATAGCTCAAGACTGTGCAGCACATCAAGACAGAAATCGAGCATCCATAGTCTTTTCACATCCCAATCAAAATTCTTCTATCCATACCATCTAAGCTCATCGCGCAGTCGCACAATACCCATCATATAACTCTCCAACCACTAATTGAGCCATCAGTCCCACTCCCAGGGACACTATCGGACACATAAGTCAAAAAGCACGTACTCACACAACTGAAACCATCGAGCCTAAGCTGCGGTCAAAACCTGGCCTCAAGGCCTCCAAATTGGCCTAACTCCACAATGTAGAGACACATCTCGCACCTCATCCATGACATCACAGGCCGTCGACGCGCAACTGATACCGAGTGATCAACATCAGGTACAAGTGAGTGGGAGGAATTCAAACAGATATGCTACAAGCTGAATCAATGTCGAACGATAAGGATAGAAAGATGGGAAATTTTCCTACATGCCTTGTAGCCTCTTTAAGATAGGTATGGACGTCATCATACCGATCTGCAAGACGCTACTAGACACTTGCTCATGACTCTTAGAACATATGAACCTAGTGCTCTGATACCAACTTATCACGACCCAAAATTCAATTAGTCGTGATGGAACCTAAGCCAACCCGCTAGATAAGCCAAATGACAGCCAACATATTTTTAATGAAATAAAAGTGGCCAATAAATGAAATAACTAAATTTCCAACTAATATCCAAGAACTAGTAGCACAAGTCATGAGCCACTAAGACTTAGATTTGCAAAACTGATATGAAATAAATATAACATCTGTTTGGAATGTACATAAACAGAATTCAAATCTAACACTACCTAGGATAATTGGCAGTTATATGCAAAAGGCAAGAACATCTTCAGTGCCAACTCCCGCCATCCACAGCCTCTCAGCTCCAAGATCTACACGCAAGGTGCAGATGTGTAGTATGAGTATAACCGAACCCATAATACTCAACAAGTATCATAACTAACCTCGGTGAGGTAATAGAAGCAAGAATTATAAATGATACTCGCCAATCACCTATAAAAGTTCATAAAATTCCAACAAGTATAGAACAGAAAATATGATTAAATCATGAAATCATAGATAGAAACCACCTTGGTTCACACAATTTTCTTAACGTACTCTGCTCCGTCAATGACCCAGCATATAAAGAAGATATGCAAATAAATCAAGTAAACAGCCAAGGAATTCAAAGTAAAGATAAAATGCAATAACAAAATATTAATCTGTTGTGACGTGCAACCCGATCCAAATAAACCTAAACATCACTGATCTCAAGCACACAGCAGAATCTCAGTAACCGAATCAAGCCAATAACTAGCTCTCCCAGAGCTCACATCAACCAGAAACCCGTCGGTTTCTCATAACTCACGTGTACACCATCAAGAGAGAAACATGAGAGGGTGGCCCTAAGGGGACGGATCCATATCCACACGCTGCACGAACCACTCACGTGCTGTACAGACAACTCACTTGTTAATAATAACAATATATGGATTCGCATGGACAACTCACATGCTGCACGGACAACTCACGTGCTAATAATATCAACATATGGATTCGCATGGACACCTCACATGCTGCACGGACTACTCACGTGCTAATAATATCAACCGCACGGACAACTCATGTGCTGCACGGATAACTTAGTTGCCAATAGTCACAATCCACCCGGCGTGGTCACGGGCTCAATATCACAATTCGCCTAGCATGGTCACAGGCATAATATCACAATCCACTCGGTGTAGTCATAGACACAATATCACAATTCGCCCGTTGTGGTCATGGGCTACCAGTCCGAACCATATCACAAAGAAAAACAAAATATACAAGAATACATGTATATGATAAATGAATATCAAATTTCATATTCCTGGACTGGTATAAATGACATGCTAAAGTGTATGCATATGCGTGTGTGATGTCGCAGCTTAAATCAGGTGAATACATCACAAAATAGTAACTATTAGGTTTAATCAGGAGATCAACCTCTATGTAACCTCAAACATGGCTCAAATAGCTCACAACAGGGGTAAAAATAAGAGAAATATCATAGCATGAAGCTTAGCAGTCAACCTAAGGTATATCATAGCCTAAGCACTACCCCGAGTATTTATAATATCCCCGTGCTCGCACATGGGCTTAGCCCCACACATACGTGCCACCCATAGCACGTAGATATCATAAATAACTCAGGCAACGAGTGTCGCAATCAATTTTAGGTAAGATACTTACCTCAAGTAAGCGAAATTGATACTCTATAAATGCCATCCCATGCGAATCGACCTCCGAACTGCTCAAAACTTGCCAAAAGCAACTCAAAAATATCAAATAATGCCAAAGGAATCAAACCCAAATGATAAAGGTTGAATCTTTAATCAAATACTCAAGGTCAACCAAAATGCCAACCCGGGCCCCTGCCTTGGTACCTGACAAAACTCATAAATTCTGACAAGCTATTAGAATACGAGTCCAACCATATCACTCAAATCCGCTCTGAATCAATGTTCAATTCTCAAATATTCACATTAGGAAAGTTTAGGCAAAAATCCCCAATTTCTCTTTTAAATTCATCAATCAAATGCCAAAAACAACGATGGAATCATGTAAAATAAGCGAATCCGAGTCAAAAATACTTACCCCAATCCATGTGGTTAATATCCTCTCGAAAATCTCCCAAAAATCGAGCGCCAAATTTCCAAATCTCCAAATGTGATAAAATGAACAAACCCTCAAAATATAAACTATTTGCCAGCACTTTCGGACATGTGGTTCAACAGCCGCTTCTGCGACGTTGCTTCTGCGACACAATCTACACTTTTGCGGATATCACTGGAGCCCCGACTTCCCACACCTGTGGACACCTTTCCACCTCTATGACATCGCAGGTGTGACTAGCATTCCGTTTCTACAAGACTCCCTATAATTTGCCATCCCGTTTCTGCAATCAAGGATCCGCTCTTACTGGCGCGCAGATGCCGCCCAACCTTCCGCTTCTGCGTTCTTCTCCTCTCCTAGACTTGCTTCGCTTCTGCGCCCACTTGTCTGCATCTGCGGACACCGCACCTGCTCCCATAGCTCCGCAGGTGCGACCACACCAAGTCCCTAACAAAAACCAGCATTAACCAATATGTTTCAAAATAATCTGAAACTTATCCGAAACTCACCGAGCCCCTGGGGACCCCGTTCAAACATACCAAGCAGTCCTAAAACATAACGCAGACCTCAAATCAAACATAACAACATCAAAATCATGAATCGCACCTCAAATCAAACTTAATAAACTTTTGAATTTTTAATTTCCAAAATTCGTGCCGAACAACATCAAGTCAACTCGGAATGACCTCAAATTTTGCACATAAGTTCCAAATGACATAAAGAGCCTATTACAATTCCCTGAACAATAATCCAAATCTTATATCATCAAAGTCCATTCCCGAACAAACTTATGAACTTTCCAAACTTTTTAATTTCCAACTTGTGCCAAATAGAGCCAAAACGTTCTGGGAACAATCTAAATGCAAATCCAGGCATACTCACATGTCCAAAATTACCATCCAAACCTAACGGAACCAACAAAACTCCGACCCGAAGTCAAATAAAAAAAGGTCAAACTTGATCGACTCTTCCAACTCAAAGTTTTCAAATTGAGAATCGTTCTTCCAAATCAATCCTAAACCTCTTGAAAACTAAAATGGACGATATACGCAAGTCATTATTGACGGCCAATTTTGACCCTCTCTCTTTAAATGTTTTATTTATACTTAATAATTTGCAATAAATGCATAGAAATTATTTTCAATCAATAAATACCTATTTTACAAAACTAACTAAGTATTGGTTTTGAAATTTATAATTTAGTATTAGTATTATGTAATTACAAATATACTTGCTATTTTAAGATTATTAAAGTAACTTTTATATACATCGGATAAGATTTATAATTAATTTAACGAATTACTCCTTAATTTCTAATTAATTATATCACTATTACAATTTAGAAAATAAAGTATTTTATAAATAATTAATTACAATAATTAGTAGTATATTTGATATTTATAATTTTTACTATATTTTATTTGGAAATAATTAAGTTCATTTAATTTAATTTCAAAAGGGGTAAAAAGGCTAAAAGTCTATAATTGCAATGCATAATCAAAACACAAAAGGCTATTATTTAAATTAATTCTAGCCAATACATAGGCCCAATCCCTAATTAACCCAGTCTAGGTCCACCCTCCCTCACTTTGGCAATCCATGCCACTCCCATTAGACCAATCCGCTCCTACCACATCACCTATCTCCCACCCTCACCAAGCAAACACAACAAATGTGGGTTGTGTGTTTCTTAGATCAACGGCCCACAATTTTTAACCCTATTTCCTCTTTCATTTTTAACACCCAGAGATTTAATTTTGATCGTTGAATCACAAGTATTCAACGGCCACAAAATTTTCCCACAAAAACATTTTAACACCAAAATACTAGGGCCATTGATCTTTCTCCTATCCCCAAAGCTTAACCTAGAGACGACCCCCACTTCTCTTAGAAACTCTCATCCTTTCCCCCACAAGCCCGGCCGCATCCCTTTCCCTTTTCTCTCCCTCTTCTCTCAACCTCACAGTTCAAATCAATCAAAGGCCTTGCACAAATTCGTGCAAGGTCATGAATCCATATAGAGATTCATCTTTCTAACCTTATGTACCGGCGATTCCCACTGAGTCTTTCCCGTTACACCGATATAATTCAAAGTCCCCCAAAATCTGAACCGTAGACCAAACAATGAAACTTTAAACCCCCTAATTTCTCCTATGCTCCATCAAATCGGAGCATGCATGAAGTCTTCTCAGAGTTTCATCATGTTATTTGATGTACAGAGGTCAAAAGCGGTGACCTCTGGACTTGGAGTCTTAGCCAATGGATTTGGCTCATCGACGGTCGTGCCTGATCTTCCTACGCCCATGTAAAACTCTTCACTGATTCTACCTCTGTTCTTTCTGATTTTACCCGACTATGCTCACATGATCAATTCATCATCACCCTCCATCCACGAATTTGAATTTTCTGAAACCCTAATGATCAATGACCACTATAAATAGCAGTCTTAAATGCTATCACCAAAAAAGACACCAACTACACTTAACATTCTGAGAAATTAAGACACAGTAGAGAATAGTTTAGGAATTTTCGTTTGAAGTTCGAGTTTTACTCAATCTCTGCTTCTCTCTTTCTTTCTGGCTCTGAGTTTGTTACTAATTGAATGTTTGAGTTTGGCTTCCTAAACGGCTAATTTGAGTACTCGTTTAGTTTGCTGCCTCAAAGGAGGTTAGTAAAACGTCAACCCTATTCTTCTTTGTTCGCTTAAATTACTAAGTGTGAATTGCTCTATTACTAAATGATGTTGTTAATAATGTATTATTGGTTGACTGTTGTATATGCCTATTAATGATATATGGTTGTTAAATAGGTTCTGAGATCATGAATTTCCTTTGGTTATCGAAACTAGAGTTCTGTAATGATTCCAATGAACATATGATGACCCATCTCTGTTGTTAAGTCTTAAGACCAACCTAATAACTCCAAAACTATCCTGGTATTTGGTTTCTTTTAGATTTCCTTGATGTTCTTTTAAGTAATGACATGACACAAACTTGCCTTAAGTATCATCTGTATTTGTAGTAGTAGCTCACTTGACAAATCAGACTTAAACAAATATGAATATGTTTAGTGATAAGATAAGATAGTCATCTTGGTTTGGGGATGCCAGTTTATGATATCTGAACTTATCCTCTCTTTCTAGCATGCTTCTATAATTTTGTGAACTCTTTAGAGGTTATTGACTCTCTGATGAGCTTATGGCTGTCTGATCACCCTATATAAACATGATTTGAGTAGACTAGATTCCTGTACCATCTTTGTGTGTATTTTGAAGTTTACCACATACTTGCCCTAAGTCATGAGGTTTTTGCATGTTCTAGTATTCTATTTGATAAGTTAAGTTCCACTATACTTGAAATCTTATACCTGACATGCTTGACAGATTTCCCCAATATGATGATACCCTACCCCTTTTTGAAGTCCATGTAGTGACATTGTTAGCTTGATGATGATAACACTTTTATTTTTGAAATAACATGAGTCTAAATGACGCCTGTATATGTTCTTGTGATCCTGCACTCATTTTGATTCTTCAATATTTCTGTTTGCCTTTCATAACTATGTACATGTTTATGTTGTCCTTATAACTTCACTAAGCTTACATAAATAAACCAGACCTAGCTTGTGAATTTTGAATGAACTTTATGTTGCTACTGTTTGAGTATAAAATCATGCTTTGTTCTCCAAAAGGATTAGTATGAAGTTGATGACTCTAAGAAAGAAGTAATCATGTCCTAAACCTTAGAGTAAATCAAGACTATTAGCTTAAGATTCTGTTAATACTCTTTTAGAGGTTTAATCTGAGTTATGAATTTGTAACTTTGTTAATACCCTTTAGAAGTCCTAATTATAGTTGTAAGTTTGGTATTTTTGGTAATATCTTTAGAAGTTCTAACTGAAGTTTACTAATTTGTATTCATGTCAATACTCTTAGAAGTTCTGGTTAAAGTTATGAATCTGTAACTCTGTCAATATCTTTAGAAGTTAAACTGCAGTTGCTAATCTACAATTTTGTTTATACTCAAAAGTTATAATTATAATTGTTAATAGTACGTCTGTCAACATCTTTTTAAAAGAATTCAATTAAAGTTGTCAACCAACATCTTTGTTAATATTCTTTAGAGGTTTGAATTAGAACTGTTAACTTGTATATATGCTAGAAGTTAAGATATAGGCTATTAAAGAAATGTGTCTATGTCTAGGAACTTCATATGTTTAAGCCTTGCACTTACTTCATTCTTGAGATGTAGAACCTAAGTGTTTGGTTCCTAGCAGTAACCCGATGATGCCTTTGTCTCTATGCGTGTTCGAAACTGATTACTTTCAAGCATGCCTAACATATGATTTACATTGGGTCATGTACTTTTGTTAGATTGTGATTACATTAGGATGATTGGTTGTCTTATGATCCTATAGTACTTTGTATTAACTGTTATGGAAAATGTACGTGCACTGTTGTGGTATGGTATCATTGTGACATTGGGATTTACATTGAAATGCCTTATTGGCACATAAACCTGTAGGGAAGAATGAATGTGAGTAGTTAGGGGTATTTGGGAGTAGAGTTTAGTTCTTGGTTGAGCTACTCTCCTTGACACAAGCAATGCCCTAGGCTTTGAGACCCTTGGAAACTTTGAAGTGTCAGGGGTCTAAAGAGAGCTTTGGCCATGAATGGAGCTCTATCCTTAGCCTCTAATCTATTGACATATATTATTCCCTTTAGGTTTAATGTTTAATGACAATGAAAGGTTTTCAATGTGCATCGTTTTGCTGAGGTGCCATTCATTTTCCTTTCTTCTTCATTTCACTGATTTTTCACCAACGCTGATAATTTAATAATTAACATTCTGGCTAACCTTCCTGCCTCCGAAGGCTTGCAAAGATTGACTAAGTGAGATCAACTTGTTAAACGCCTTCCAGTCCTAAAAGCTAAACTTGCTCGAATGGGAGAACTCGAGGCTCGGCTGGAGCAAACGGAGCAAGAAAAAATGGCTCATAGTCAAGAAGCCACTCAGCTACACGTCGAGCTTGCTGAGTTGAATATTAAGTGGGCAGAGCTGCAGGATGCTGTTAATTCGGTGGCCGACCGTGAGTCTCCTTCCACGGAAAGAATCAGCAACTTGGAAGCTAACTTACATTCTAAGACTGAGGAAGCTACTGCGGCCAAAGAGAAGAGGGCCAAAATGGAGGAAAGGCTCTGAATAGCCTTGCTTTTGGGCCTAAAATTTTAAAATGAGAGATATCTTTCTATCATAACTCGAAATCATAACCATGGAGCCGTGTTGGCGCCTAATATCCACTTACTAGGAAAGCCAACGTTAACCAATTAATTAACAAGTTTTAAAATTTTATAACAGAATAATAATAATTTAACATTGACAAACGCAGGAATATACAAAATAATTACATCGATAATGTACTCTAAACTACTCCCAGAAATCCGGAGTCACAAGCACATGAGCGACGAGAATACTACAAATACGGTCTGAAATAAAATACAACTGTTTGAAACTAGATAAACAGTAAAAGCATGGTAGAAGGGGACTTCACGGACTGCGAAAGCCGAGCAGCTCTACCTCAATTCTGCTGTAGAAGTCGGATCCGAACAGTCTCCTCTACCCTCCGCTAGGACCAAACCTGGAATCCGCACAAGAAGTGCAGAAGTGTAGTATGAGTACAACCGACCCAATGTACTTTATAAATATCGAGCCTAACCTAGACGAAATAGTGTCGAGGCTATGACAGGACACTCACTATAAACATTTACGAATAATAATAAAGGAAGGTAGAAATATAAAAGTAGTAAACTCATAAGGATGTGACTTGAAGGTCAACTAAAAAAGGCCCCGTAATAAATTCATCTCATAATACACATAACGCAATAGCGGGATAAAACATTACAGCTACAACCATCACAATATATCATACTCCGTCGCACCGTGCAACCTGATCCCTACATTTATCACAATATCTGTTGCGGTGTGCAACCCGATCCCAATATCATATCAATATCTGTTGCGGCGTGCAACCCAATCCCATCATCAATTCATTTCAACATTTTTACGGTGCGCAACCCGTTCTCGTTATCAACTCATTAACATGAACAACTCAACAAAACCAATAACGTAATCTCAACACAAACAGTATATGAAGCGTACAAAGCACCAAGGATCTACAAGTACAGCAGAGAATAACCAATACCTCATACTCACAAACCTCAACAATTCATTCATACAAGAACATCTAAAGGACTCACACAATTGGGTATAACATATAAAGTGCAACAAGTAAGGTAAAGGCAATAAAGACAAGCAAAGGCATGAAACAGTGAAAATATTCAACTAGCACAGGTGAAAGCATATAGTAGGTAAGCAAATATTGATAAAGGAATAAGTAACAAGAACAAGCAACAGTTGAATGACAGATAACAAATAAGGCATAAATAACATGTACTGACATATAGCAATCAAGACAAACAACAAGACATAACATGATATAACTAATGACATAAAGGTAAATAACCCAACCCACAGTCTTTAGCCCATGACAACGCATATACACTCGTCACCTCACATATACGTTGTACCCACATATAATTCAAATAGCAAATAGACCAAAACAAATCCTATTTCCCGCAAGGTTAAATACGACACTTAACTCGTCTACAACCAAATCAGTACTTAACCATGGCTACCAAAAATAGTCAAATATCATTTGAATAATTCAAAATAACTTTAGAAACTACCCACGAATGATAAAGGTTCAATCTTTAGCTAAATAGAAAACGTTAACAAAAGTCAACCTCGGCCTCGCTTGGTCAAAACCTGAGATCCGGACCAAATCCTAATTACCCATTCACCCTCCCCCCCCCCCC
>MCJB01050975.1:96244-131992 GCA_002018475.1 Nicotiana obtusifolia
TTCCCCCCCCCCCCCCCCCGAGCCCAGTTGTGTGATTTGTTTCGAAATCTGAGCTGAATTTGAGGTTTAAATCTTAATTTTACAAAATCTCTAAATTCTACTCAAAACCCTTAATTTCTACCATGAAATTCCTAGATTTGATGATAAAAATTTAAAAAATAATAGGAATTGATTGAAAACAGTAAATGTTACTTACCAATGATTTTGCGAAGGAATGCTCTCAAGAAAATCGTCTCTAGAATGTTTAGGGTTGAAAAATAGTGTAAAATAAGCTAAGTCCCGATTTTCCCCTCTTTCACCCAGCTGCAAATTTCGCATTTGCGAACACTAACACTTGTTCACAAATGCGATGTCCGCAAATGCGAACAATGAATCAGATGCACAAACATCACAAATGCGACAGAACCTTCGCATTTGTGAAGGAAACCCCCTTCGCATATGTGAGCCAAGCTTTGCAAATACGAAGCTGCCCAATACTACATTGCATCACAAATGCAATGCTAGAGTCGCAAAAGCAAACACAGTAAACCTAGCAAAAGTGACTCATTCTTCGCAAATGCGAAGACCCAGCACCTAGCCCATGATCGCAAATGCGATCACTTGACCGCAAATGCGAAACAGACCCCGCAAATACGAGATCTGAAACTGAATACCAGCAACTCAAATGCACCAGTTATTCCGAATCAATCTAAAACGCCTCAGAAAATCTCCCAAGCCCCTCGGGCTCCAAACCAGACATGCACACAATTATATTCAAATCATACAAACTTGGTCGCTACCTCAAATTATCAAAATAATATCAAATAACAAGAATTGATCCTGAAAACTCGAGATTTCAACTTGAAAATTTAACTTTCACAATTTTTCACATAACACGCTGAAATGAGCTCGGGTCACCTCAAACCCCAACCAAATATGCGTACATGTCCCAAAAAAATTATACGAACCTACCAGAATCGTCAAAATACTGATATGAGATCGTTTACCCAAAATATTTGACCGTAATCAACTCTAGCCTCATTTTAAGTCAAAGATTACATTTTCATCAAAATTTTACGTAAATGACACAAACCATGCACGTAAATCGATAAACATCAAATGAGGTTGTGGGAGGTCTCGGAACACATAAATAATTGCTACTAGTCAAAACGATCTATCGCCTCTAATGGCCTGACCACCACCTGGAGCTGCCTGACCCCGCCTCTAGCTGGCTAAACTGGCGGTGGAGCAACCGACACTGGAATTATGGCACGAGTACCCTGTGTAGTCAGCTTCTCCTCAATCTAGGAAAATACCTCCTGATATGACCACGGCCAGCGCAACTGCTGAGTCTGAGACAATCCTTGATGACCCGAATGACCACCATAGTAACTTTGTGGTGGTGCAGTAATAAGAGATGAAGGTGTACTAAATACTAGCTGCTCTGAACGAGACCCATAAGCGTTGTGACCACCTAAAGAACCACGAGACACCTGAAGTGCTAACTGAACGGGCCTAATAGGATAGCCTCTACCAAATGAATCTCTACCTCTAGATGAGGCACCATTGAAACCACCGAAATGACGAAGCCTCTTATCAAATGCCGTCTCTCTTTCCCCTGACTATGAGTCCTTTCGATAGGTTTAGCAATTTCTACAACCCGATTGAAAGAAATATCATCCTCGATCTCTCTAGCCATCTGCAACATGATACCATAAGCAAGGCCATTTATAAATCTCCTCATCATATCCCTCTCAGTAGGGATCAAGATAGCTCCACCGGGTAACTATTATGATGCCCTGCTGGAGACGCTCAAATTGGCTGCGTACATTCTCTCTATGAGTAAAAGGGATGAACATCTCTAAAAATAGTTGTGAGAACTGATCCCAACTGAATGGAGGTGATGTTTTTGACACATTTCTTGGATAAAGTCTCCTAACTATATTTGAAAATGAATTGGTTATCCATAAAGAGAGAAAGTTTTCTTCTAGTTCCGCTTCTTGCTCTTCCAATTCAAAAAGACTTGTCGGAAACGACCTTCTCTTGAATTCTCAAAAAAAACTTCTGTCGCTCCATCCCCATAGGGGCAGAGAACCCTTCGATGTCTTGGGTGTGCTACCAGAGGCTCTGGGGAAGTCAGAATAGGAGAGCACTCATCTTGGGGTGGGCTTACTACTTAGATGCTTTGAGCAGCTATCTACTCCGCACTTGGCTAACCAGCGTTTACCATGGGCATGATAATTGAGCAACGAACCGAAGTGGGGAAGAATTAACACCATAATGGAGTCCAATAGAGTTCTGCCAAGCGGTTTCTGGGGAAGAAGTGGTGAATGAACTATCTTTATTGAAAGCTTATATTGTGATCTAGCAGACCATGGAATGCTCAATTTCAAGTGGATGAGATCGGTCGAGTGGTCTCAGTTGGAGATGGAATTGCACGTGTTTATGGATTGAACGAGATTCAAGCTGGGGAAGTGGTTGAATTTGCCAGCGGACTGCTGGTCTACCCCAAACTTGCTCTTGCCACCATCTCTTGGCAGAACCAGTAATCTGAAACACTATGAAGTCAATTCCATTGGGCTCCATTATTCCCATGTTGTGTAACACCTCATGGCAGAGGTCCAAGTAATCTTGTGGGTCCTTAGAAGGTGTACCACAAAACTGAATAGGAAATAGCTTGGTAAACCTGTCCAACCTCTTCAACTCCTTTATGAACATAGTGGGAACCTCCCCGGACAGTGTAGCAATAACGGGCTAACCTACTCTAACTGCTGGAACTGCCGGAGTCTGATATATAGGGGCAATCTGCTCTGGAGTGTGAGTAGCGGGATTCTGGCTCCTCCCCCACCCTGAGATACAACTGGTGTCATAGAAAATACTCCGGTCTAGGCCACACTCTCCATAATATCGACCAGGCAGACTATAGCATCCTGAAGTACGGAGTGGGAATAAACCCTCTAAGACCTGAGCAGGTCCAACTGGCATGGTCTGAATAGGAACGTCCTCCTCATGCTCGATCTGTGGCTTTGCAACAGGTGTTATTGTACGTGCTCTAGGCTGAGCTCCGGCTCTGCCTCTGGCCCTACCCCGGCCCGGCCTCTACCCCTAGTAGTGGCTGCAACCTGGGGCTCTAGCTCTTACTTGACTGTGAATGTTGTGTGTGTCCTCACCATCTGTGAGAGAACAAAAATAGAATGATTCAAACTTCAGCGATAGAATAAAGTCGCACAATAAAGAAAGAAAGAAGATAAGTACAGACACCCCTGTACTGATTCTTTAGACTCTACTAAGCTTGCTCATGACTCGTGAGACCTAGGCAACCTAGAGCTTTGATACCAACTTGTCACGACCCAAAATCCCAATCATACGGCCGTGATAATGCCTAACATCCATTTGCTAACCAAGAAAACGTTAGCGAATTAATTAACCATTTTAATAATTTATAACAGAATAATGATAATTTAACAATTGATAAACGCATGAATATTTGAAATAATTACATAGATAATGTAGTCTAAACTACTCCCAGAAATCCAGAGTCACAAGTACATGAGGGAGTAGAATACCACAAATATGGTCTGAAATGAAATATAATTGTCTGGAACTAGATAAACAGTAAAAGCATGGTAGACGAGGACTTAAGAGACTACGAACGTCGAGCAGCTCTACCTAGCAGTCTTCTCTATGCTCCGCTAGGACCAATACCAGGATCTGCACAAGAAGTACAAAAGTGTAGTATGAGTACAACCGACCCCATATACTCTGCAAGTGTCGAGCCTAACCTTGACGAAGTAATGACGAGGTTATGACAGGACACTCACTATAAACATTTACGAATAATAATAAAGAAAAGCAGGAATATAGATAAAGGAATACTCTTAAGGACGGGACCTGAAGGTCAACTAATAGAGGTCCCAAAATAACCTCATCTCAAAATACTCATAACACAGTACCGGAATAGAACATTACAGCTACAACCATCACAACATAGCATACTCTGTTGCAGCGCACAATCCGATCCCAAAATGTATCATAGTAACTATTGCGGCATGCAATTCGATCCCAAAACCGTATCCATATCTGTGCGGCAGGAACCCAATCCCCGTGTCAATTCATTTCAACATTGTTGCAGCACGAAATCCGTTCCAATTATCAACTCATTAACATGAACAACTCAACACAACCAATAACGTAATCCCAATGCAAAAGGTATCGAAGCGTACAAAGCACCAAGAATCTACTAGTACAATAGAGAATAACCAATACCTCGTACTCACAAACCTCAGCAATTCATTAAGACAAGAACAACCAAAAGACTCACACAATTGAGCATAACATAATAAAGTGCAATAAGTAAGGTAAAGGCAATAAGGACAAGTAAAGGCATGAAACAATAAAAATATTCAACTACTACAGGGGAAAGCATATAGTAGGTAAGCAAATATTGATCAAGGAATAAGTAACAAGAGCAAGCAATAGTTGAAGGACAGATAACAAATAAGGCATAAATGATAGTTAATAACATGTAGCAATCAAGGCAAATAAGATATAACTAATGACATAAAGGTAAATAACCCAACCCACATGCTTTAGCCCATGCCAACGCACATACACTCGTCATCTCTCATCTATGTCGTCCCCACATATAATTCACATAGAAAATAGACCAAACAAGTCCTATTTCCCTCAAGTCAAGGAACACAACACTTATCTCTTCTGCAACCAAATCAATACTCAACCACGGCTTTTCCTTTAGAACAAGCCTCCAAACCAACCAAAACTAGCCAAATATCGTTCGAACAATTCAAAATAAGCTTTAGAAACTACTCACGAATGATAAAGGTTCAATCTTTAGCTAAATAGAAAAAGTCAACAAAATTTAACATCGGGCCCCCTTCATCAAAACTTAAGATCCGAACCAAATCTCGATTACCCATTTACCCCCGAGCCCGGTTAAATGATTTGTTTCAAAATCGGGCCTAAATTCGAGGTCTAAATCTTAATTTTACAAAATCTCTAAATTCTACCTAAAATCCCTAATTTTTATCATGAAATTCCTAGCTTTGATGTTAAAAGTTCATGAAAAATAATGGGAATTGATTGAAAACTAAAGGTTACTTTCCAATGATTTTGGGAAGAAAAGCTCTCAAGAAAATTTCCTCTAGAGTGTTTATGATTTAAAATGGGGTAAAATGAGCTAATTTCCGATTTAACCCTCTTTTATCTAGCTGCATACATCGCATCGCATTTGCAAACACTTATTTGCACATGAAATGTCTGTAATTACGAGACACTGGTCACAATGCAAACAATGCATCAGATGCACAGACATCGCAATACGACAGAACCTTCGCATTTGCGAAGGACACCCCCTTTGCATATGCTAGCCATTCAAAGCTTCCCAATACTATATATCGCAAATGCGATGCCAGAGTCGCAAAAGCGAACAAACCACCCAGCCCATGCTCGCAAATGCGATCACTTGACCGCAAAAGTGAGGCTCGCAAATGCGAGCCAGAACTTGGAAATGCGAGATCTGCAACTGAACACCAACAACTGAATTGCACCAGCTATTTTGAATCAATCTGCAACACCTCCGAAACTCACCCGAGCTCCTCAAGCTCGAACTAAATATGCACACAAGTATAATAACATGTAACGACCCGATCGATCATTTTGTGTAATTGCGTCCTGTTACCCTTTATTATGCTTCACACATGTCTGTTTACGGTTTTATAACTTATGGGGTTGGTTAGTTTCATTCCAGGAAGATTTCGAGTTGATTTGGACCCAATACTCTTGATTTAGAAGCTGAAATCTTGACCAAACTTTGACTTTTGTGAAAACGACCCCAAAATAGTATTTTGATGGCTCCAAGAGATTCGTATTATTATTTTGAAATTGGGTGTATGCCCGAAATTGAATTCGGAAGTCCATAGATTGATTTATGTTGTTTCGCCAAAACTTGGCAATTTGAAGTTAAAAAGTTTGACCATAGGTTGACTTTTAGTTATCGAGTTCGGAACTTGATTTTGGGACTTGGAATAGGTCCCTCATGCTATTTGAAACTTGTCTGCAAAATTTGATATCATTTGGAGTTGAATTGATAGGATTCGGGCGCTTATTTGTAATTCTAGAGATTCTCGAAATTTGTTGAAATTCATGCATTTTAGTGTTCAATTCATAATTCTAATTCTAGATGTTATTTTTGTGTTTTTGTCACGCGAACAAGTTAGTATGATGTTTTTAGACTTGTGTGAATATTTGGTTTGGAGTCCCGAGGGTTCGGATGAGTTTCGAACATGTTTCGGAAGCTTTTGGACTGAAAATCAAACACTGTTGTGCTAGTGCCTTTGGCGTCGCATTTGGGATCACCAGGGTCACAATTGTGACCTTAACAGGGAATCACAGGTATCGCAATTGCGATGCCTGGGTAGCATTTGCGATGTTGACTTGGGGCTCGGCTAAGTTCGCATTTGCAACAATTTTGCCGCTTTTGCGAGGGAACAGGGTTCGCAAATTGCGAACCCATCTTCGCATTTGCAAGAAATTCCCCAAGCCTGTCAGTACTGCAATTGTGAGCTTTTCTTCAAAATTGCGAACCCATGTCACAATTGTGACATCTACAACTGAACATAAGGTTGGAAAAGTCGGGATTTCATCTCATTTCTCACATTTTAAAACCATAGACTCAGTATGAGGGGATTTGGGGAGGGGATTTTCATCAATAAACATTGAGTAAGTGATTCTAATCTATTTCCAATTATATTTCATCAATATATCTTAGATTTAACATCAAATCATGTGAATCAAAGTGAAATTTTAAAACTTTGTCAAGTTTTTGAAAAATAAGAATTTGAGTTTTGAGAGTCGATTTAGAATTGGATTTTGAAACTAATCACATATATGAACTCATGGGGTTATGGGTAGTCGGAATCTACCCTTGGACCCGAGTTTTGACCAGGCGAATCCTGGGTTGACTTTTCTTGACATTTTAGAAAAAGTATAAAAATCATAGTTTTATCTATTTTAATTGATTACCCTTGCATTGTTTGATGATATTAAGACGATTTTGATTAGATTTGAGTCATGTGGAGGCAAATTATAGGGGAAAAGCTATTTTCGAGGGTTGAATTGGCCTAGTTGAGGTAAGTATCTTGCCTAACTTTGTGTGGGGGGAACTACCCCTTAGGATTTGGGATTGATTGTGTCATTTGTGCTATGTTAAAGCCGTGTACGCAAGGTGACGAGTGGCTACACAATTTATATATGGTATTTGACCAGTTTAGGCTACTTAGACTCTTTCCATGCTTTAATTGAATTGCCATATTATGTTCTAAATTCTCATAGTTTCAATCTACTCTCACTTGTGTTAGTCTATTCTTACATGCCTTAAATGACTTGCTTAACACTTGTTCTACATCTTACTTGATATTCTCCTCATACGCTTTACTTGAAGTTGTTGCCTCTTTCATTGTCACATGTTTTCTCTTCCATTGTTGATTTATCATTGTTTGAAGTCATTGTTACATGTTATCCCTGCCATTGTTGATTTATCATTATTTGAAGTCATCATTGCATGTTATCTCTTCCATTGTGAGTTATTCTTATATAATATTATTGTCACACATTATCCTTCTCATTGTTGAGTTATTGGTGTTAAAGTTGTAAACGTCGTTATCACATTGAGGCAAAGTGTTAATTGCTGAGTCATCTCTCTTGTTGAGAAATTTACATTCATTGTTATTGTTGATATTCTTGTACACACTGTGGTTGAGCCATGGGCTATTGTTGTGGAAACATTGATATCGTTAATTATTGACAAGTTGTGACATATGAGCACTTGTAATGCGAGTCGTTATTGTAATGTGATAATGATGCGCATGCTACGGTATAAGGATAGGGGTTAATGTGCATGCAGCGGCATAAGGTGGGACTTATGTGCGTGTTGCTTGTATGGAAATTACTTGAAGCCACGTGGTCTCATAAGGTGGACTAAAGTGCATTTAGCTATTTGGGAAAAAATATTTTCAAAACAATTTAAATGCAACGCTCACGCGGCGGTACAAGGAAAGATTGTGATTGAAATTGAGAAATGTGAATACGAGGTGGTACCTCGATTGTGATTCTTGTTATGTACGAGGTAGTACCTCAGATGTGATTCTTATTGCATACGAGGCGATACCTAGGTTGTGATTCTTGTTGTGTATGAGGCATTACCTCGTCCGTGATTCTTATTGTTTATCTCATACTGCAAAGAGTTATCGGGAAATACTTCTTGTTGCTTTTATTTTTCCTTGTCTTATCAGTTTGGATCCATATTTGACTTTGGTGATTTTCCTTAACTGCTTCCTTTTTGTTATCTCAATGTTTACAATTCCTGTATTATTTTATGTTATTAACTTGTTTCGTATCAGTTATTTCTTCGCCTTTCATTATTTATTGTTATTATGTTTTCCTACTATTTATTATGTCCTAGTAGGTGTCTTGACCTGACCTCGTCACTACTCTACCGAGGTTAGGCTTGATACTTACTGGGAACTATTGTGGTGTACTCATACTATGCTTCTGCACATCTTTTTGCGCAAATCCAGGTACGTCTGCCCGTGCCGGACGCTAGAGGTTGATTGAGTAGCTGCTTTTGGAGACTTAAAGGTATACCTGCTCAACATCCACAGGCCTTGGAGTCCCCTTCTGTTTTAGACATTCTACTGTCTTGTTTCCAACAGTATTGTATTTCGAGACTATTAGTACTTTCTTGTAGAGCTTATAACTCCATTCCACCAGGTTTTGGAGAAAGTATTGGCTATTGTACTGTTGAATTTATTATAATAGTGTGAAGGTTTTAATTTGAAGTTTTGGTAGTATTTCTGCTATTTCTCTATGCATGTTAGGCGTACCTAATCATAGAGACTAGGTGCCATCGTGATACCTTACAGTGGGAAATAGGTGTTACGAGTCATAAGAATGTTTAGTAGAGTCTTGCGGATCAGTATGTAGACGTCTGTACTTATCTTCGAGAGGCTATGGAACTGTTAGGAAACTTCACTTTTTTGATTTCTTATCGTGAGAATTTGTTGACTTAAATTATGAATCATTTTCTTTCTATTCTATCACAGATGGTGAGGACACGCACGGTTGGATCCGACGATCAGATACCAGCACCCCTACTAGAGTCTCGAGAGGCCGGAACCGGGGCAGAGGCCGGGGAGAGGCACGTGGTGCAGCTAGAGCACCAGTTCGAGCTGCGACAGAGGAGCCACCAGTATATCCAGTTCGGGGACAAGCACCCGAGGAGCCTGTTGCCACCCCTGCACTTCAGGAACCCTCGCACAGTTCTTGAGAATGTTCGGTACTCTAGCTCAGGCGGGGTTTATTCCACTTGCACCAGCCACATCTCAAGCTGGAGGAGGAGCTCAAACTCCCGTGGCTTGTACTCCAGAGCAGCGGGTCCTCGTTGATCAGGTCCTAGAGGTTATGCCAACACAACCTGTTGTTCCAGTTCAACCCAAGGTTAGGGTAGGGGCATATGAGGAGGAGCAGCTCAGACTTGAGAGGTTCAAGAAGTATCACCCTCCTACTTATAGTGGTTTAGCTTTAAATGATGCACATGATTTTCTAGAGAAATGCCACCGAATTCTCTGCACCATGGGTATTGTGGAGATGAGCGAGGTTGCTTTTACTACATTCCAACTGTCAGGAGTAGCGTATCAGTGGTGGTGCACTTACAAGGAGGGTAGCCCAGTTGATGCAGCTTCACTTACATGGATCAAGTTTTCAGAGATGTTCTTGAGAAAGTTTGTTCCCCAGACCCTTCGGGATGCATGGTGAGCGGAGTTTGAGCAGCTGTGTCAGGGTACTATGTCAGTGTCAAAGTAAGCTGTCAGATTCAGTGATTTGTCCAGTCATGTACCTCCTTGGTTTCTATAGTTAGGGAGCGAGTCTGCCGATTCATCGAAGGGCTCAACTATGGTATTAGGTTCAGCATGGCTCGAGATTTAGAGATAGATACCCCATATCAGCAGGTGGTAGAGATCGCACGGAGGTTAGAGGGTATGCGGGGTCGTAAGAGAGAGGACAGGGAGGCCAAAAGGCCTCGAGGTACTAGAGGATTTAGTGGTGGCCACATTGTAGCTATAGCCCATCAAGGTAAAGGCTATGTGAGCCGTCCAGTTCACTCAGCACTTCCATCTTCTAGTGGTGCTCCGACTATTCCGAGATCTCAAGTTGCACACTTTGCTCAGCAACTTTCTAGTGCACCTTCTGCAATGGGTGCCTTCAGCGGCCAGTCCAGCTGACCAGGCCCGAGCCAGTCCCAGTAGCCATGCCCACCGAGAGCTTGCTTTGAGTGTGGTGATACCTGTCATATGGATAGAGATTGCCCCAAACTCAGGAGGAATGCTCCTCCACAGACTTCTCAGACCATGGTTGCTGCCCCAGTTGCCGCTCCACCCGCAAAGCCACCTAAGGGTGGGGACGGGCAGGTATAGGTCACCCTAGAGGGGGAGGCCAGGCCAGATTCTATGCTTTTCTAGGTAAAACGGAGGCAGTCACTTCAGATGCAGTCGTTACAGGTATGGTTTCGGTTTTCCATAAAGATGCATCAGTCTTATTTGATCCAGGATCCACTTATTCATATGTGTCATCTTACTTTGCTCCAAATTTGGATATATCTCGTGATTCTTTGAGCTCTCTTGTTTATGTGTCCACGCCTGTGGGAGATTTATTATTATGGACCGTGTGTATCGGTTGTGTTTAGTTGTTATTGGTGGTTTTGATACCAGAGTTGATCTATTATTACTTAGTATGGTAGACTTTGATGTTATCTTAGGCATGGACTAGTTATCGCCCTATCATGTTAATCTGGATTGTCACGCCAAGACAGTGACATTAGCTATGCCAGGTTTACCACTGTTGGAGTGGAGGGGTACATTAGATTATGTTCCTAGAAGGGTTGTGTCATTTCTAAAGGCTCGACAGATGGTTGAGAAGGGGTGTGATGCTTATTTAGCCTTTGTGATAGATGTCAGTGCTGATAATCCTACCATTAAGTCTGTTCCGGTAGTAAGAGATTTCCTAGATATATTTCCAGAGGATCTTTTGGGCATGCTGCCCGATAGGGATATCGATTTGGGTATTTACTTGCTGCCACGCACTCATTCTATTTCTATTCCACCATATCGTATGGCCCCAGTGGAGTTGAAAGAGTTAAAGGAGAAGTTGCAGGAGTTACTTGATAAGGGTTTCATTTGGCCAAGAGTCGCCTTGGGGTGCTCCAGTTTGTCTGTAAGAAGAAGGATGGTTCTATGCGCATGTGCATTGACTATCGGTAGTTGAACAAGGTTACGGTGAAGAACAGGTATTTGTTACCATGCATTGATGACTTATTTGATCAGCTACAGGATGCCAAAGTGTTCTCCAAGACTGATTTGCGGTTAGGTTATCATCAGCTAAAGATTCGGGATCTGAATATTTCAAAGACTGCCTTTAGGACTCGGTATGGTCACTACGAGTTCCTTGTAATGTCATTTGGGCTGACCAACACCTCAACAGCATTTATACACCCAATGAATAGTGTGTTCCACCCATATCTTAATTCATTCGCCGTTGTTTTTATTGACAACATCTTGGTGTACTTCCACAGTCGGGGAAATCATTAGCAGCATCTGAGGACCATGCTCCAAACCTTGAGAGATAAGAAGTTTTATGCAAAATTCTCAAAATGTGAGTTCTAGATTGATTCGGTGGTATTTTTGGGTCATGTGGTGTCGAGTGAGAGGATTAAGGTAGATTTGAAGAAGATTGACGCAGTTCAGAGTTGGCCCAAACCGTCTTCAGCTATTGAGATTCGAAGTTTCCTTAGTTTTGCCGAGTATTATTATCGTTTCGTAGAGGGTTTCTCATCCATTGCTGCACCTATGACCAAATTGACCCAGAAGGGTGCTCCTTTTAATTGGTCCGAGGAGTGTGACGCGAGCTTTCAAAAGCTTAAGACTGCTTCGACTACAGCCCTAGTGTTGGTATTGCCTACGGGTTCAGGGTCTTACACTGTGTATTGTGATGCGTCATGTGTTGTCCTACACGTGGTGTTGATGCAAGACGGCAAAGTGATTGCCTATGTGTCTTGGCAGTTGAAGACCCATGAGAAGAATTATCTGGTCCACGACATGGAATTGGCAGCTATTGTTCACGCCTTAGATCTGGCAGCATTATCAATACGGTGTCCCATGTGAGGTCTTTACTGACCACTGGAGTCTACGGCATCTATTCAAACAGAAAGCTCTTAACTTGTGGCAGCGAAGATGGTTAGAGTTTCTTAAAGACTATGATATTACTATTCTATATCATCCTGGAAAGGCCAATATGGAGGTCGTTGCCTTGAGTCGAAAAGCGGAGAGCTTGGGCAGTTTAGCATATCTACCGGCAGCAGAAAGGCGACTAGCTCAGAAAGTTCAGGCCTTGGCTAGCCAGTTTGTTAGATTGGAAGTTTCGGAACCCAGTTAAGTTCTTGCTTGCATGCTTTCTCGGTCTTCTTTGTATGAACGCATCGGAGAGCATCAGTATGACGACCCCCATTTGCTTTTCCTTAAGGATACGGTATAGCACGGTGATGCTAAGGAGGTTTCTGTCAGAGATCACAGTGTGTTGCGGATGCAGGGCCGGTTATATGTGCCTAATATGGATGGGTTGCATGAGTTGATTCTTGAGAAGGCCCATAGTTCGCGGTACTTCATTCATCTGAGTGCCACTAACATGTATCAGGATTTGAGGCAGTACTATTGGTGGAGGAGAATGAAGATAGGCATAGTGGAGTATGTCGCTCGGTGCCTAAATGTTAGCAGGTGAAGTATGAACATCAGTGGTCAGTCGGTTTGTTTCAGAGACTTGAGAATTCCGAGTGGAAATGGGAGCGTGATACCATGGAATTCGTTGTTGAGCTCCCACGGACTTAGAAGAAATCTGATGCGGTATGGATGATTGTGGACATGTTGACCAAGTTGGCTCATTTTATTCTGGTAGTGACTACCTATTCTTCATAGCAGCTGGCTCAGATCTATATCCGCGAGATTGTCCGACCTCATGGCGTGACGGTATCCATCATCTCTAAGCGAGGCACACAGTTCACATCGCATTTTTGGAGAGCTGTGCAGCGTGAGTTAGGCACACTAATTGAGTTGAGTATAGCATTTCACCCACAAACGAACAGACAGTCCGAGCGCACCATTCAAATGTTGGAGGATATGTTTTATGCAAGTGTTATGGATTTCGAGGGTTCTTGGGATCAGTTCTTGTCGCTTGCGGAGTTTGCCTATAACAACAGCTACTAATCGAGTATTCAGATGGCTCCTTATGAGGCCCTATATGGGAGAAGGTGTCATTCTCCAGTTGGTTGGTTTGAGCCTGGAGAGGCTAATTTATTGGGCACGGATTTGGTTCGGGATACCTAGGAGAAAGTCAAGTTGATTCAGGATTGGCTTCGCACAGCCCAGTCTAGACAGAAGAGTTATGCCGATGGGAGAGTTCGTGATATTGTATTCATGGTTGGAGAGCAGGTTTTGCTCCGGGTTTCACCCATAAAGGGTGTGATGAGGTTCGGGAAGAAGGGCAAGTTTAGCCCTAGGTATATCGAACCGTTTGAGATCTTTGAGAGGATTAGTGAGGTGGCCTACAAGCTTGCATTGCCACCTAGCTTATCTGCAGTTTATCCGTTGTTCCATGTTTTTATGCTCCGGAAGTATTATGATGATTCGTCACATGTTTTAAACTTCATCACAGTTCAATTGGACAAGGATTTGACTTATATTGAGGAGTCGATGGCTAGCTTGGGTAGACAGGTCCGGAAGTTGAGATCAAAGAATATTACTTCAGTAAAGGTTCAATAGAGGGGTCATCCGGTCTAGGAGGCAACCTGGGAGACTGAGCACGACATGCGGAGTCGTTATCCTCATCTATCCACCACTTCAGGTATATCCTTATGCATATTCGAGGAAGAACTTTTGTTTTAAGAGGGGGAGACTGTAACAATCCGACCGGTCATTTTGTGTAATTGCGCTACTTTACCCATTTTTATGCTTCAGACATGTGTGTTTATGGTTTTATAACTTACGGGTTGGTTAGTTTTGTTCGGGAAGAATTCAGGTCGTTTGGACCCTGTGACTCTTGACTTAGAAGTTTAAGTTAGAAATGTTGACCAAACTTTGACTTTTGTGAAAACGACCCCGAACAGTATTTTGATGGCTCTGACATCTTTGTGCCATGATTTTGGACTTGGGCGTATACCCGAAATTGAATTCGGAAGTCCGTAGATTGATTTATGTTGTTTCGCCAAAACTTGGCAATTTGAAGTTAAAAAGTTTGACCATAGGTTGACTTTTAGTTATCGAGTTCGGAACTTGATTTTGGGACTTGGAATAGGTCCCTCATGCTATTTGAAACTTGTCTGCAAAATTTGGTATCATTTGGAGTTGAATTGATAGAATTCGGACACTTAGTTGTATTTCTAGAGATTCTTAAAATTTACTTTAAAACTCATGCATTTTAGTGTTCAATTCGTAGTTCTAGATGTTATTTTGTGTCTTTATCGCGCGAGCGAGTTTGCATGATATTTTTAGACTTGTGTGGATGTTTGGTTTGGAGCTCCGAGGGATCGGATGAGTTTCGGGCATCCTTCACAAGGTTTTGGACTGAAATCAGAAACTGGGGTGCTAGTGCCTCTGGTGTCGCATTTGTGAACACCAGGGTCGCAATTGCGACCTTAGCAGGGAATCACAGATATTGCAATTGCGATGTCTAGGTCATATTTTCAATGTTGACTTGGGGAAGCGCTAGGTTCGCATTTGCGACAATTTTGTCACTTTTGCGAGGGGAACAGGGTTCGCATTTGCGAACCCATCTTCGCATTTGCGAGAAATTCTCCAAGCCTGTCAGTGCCGCAATTGCGATCTTTTCTTCGTAATTGCCAGGGTAACATAAGGTTGGAAAAGTCGTGATTCCATCTCATTTCTCACATTTTAAAACCCTAGACTCGGTAGGAGGAGACTCGGAGAGGGAATTTTCATCTACAAACTTTGGGTAAGTGATTTTAATCTATTTCCAACTATATTTCATCAATATATCTTAGATTTAACATCAAAATCATGTGAATTAGAGTGAATTTGTGAAACTTTATCAAGTTTTTGAAAAATAAGAATTTGAGTTTTGAAAGTCGATTTGGACTTGGATTTTGAAACTAATCACATATATGAACTCACATATTGGTTGACGGAATCTACTCTTGGACTCGGATTTTGACCGTGCAAGCCTCGGGTTTACTTTTGTTGACTTTTTGAGAAAAATGTAAAGATCATAGATTTATCTATTGTAATTGATTTCAATTGCATTGTTTAATGATATTAAATCGATTTTGGTTAGATTTGAGCAGTGTGAAGGCGAATTTTAGGGGAAAAGCTATTTTCGAGGGTTGTATTGGCCTAGTTGAGGTAAGTATTTTGCCTAACTTTGTGTGGAGGAACTACCCCTTAGGATTTGGGATTGATTGTATCATTTGTACTATGTGAAAGTCGTGTACGCAAGGTGCCAAGTGGGTACACGGGTTATATATGGTATTTGATCGGTTTAGGCTACTTAGACTCTTTCCATGCTTTAATTGAGTTGTCATATCATGTTCTATATTCTCATAGTCAATCTACTCTCACTTGTGTTAGTCTATCCTTATATGCCTTAAATGGCTTATCTAACACTTGTTTTACATCTTACTTGATATTTTGCTCTTACGCTTTAGTTGAAGTTGTTGTCTCTTTCATTATTACATGTTATCTCTTCCATTATTGATTTGACATAATTTGAAGTCATTGTTACATGTTATCACTTCCATTATTGATTTATCATTATTTGAAGTCATCATTACATGTTTTATCTTCCATTGTGAGTTATTCTTATATAATATCGTGGTTACACATTATCTTTTTCATTTTTGAGTTATCGGTATTGAAGTTGTGAAAGCCGTTATCATATTGAGGCGAAGTGTTAATTTTTGAGATATCTTTCTTGTTGAGAAATTTACATTCGTTGTTATTATTGATATTCTTGTACACATTGTGGTTGAACCATGAGCTATTATTGTGGAAATATTGATATTGTTGATTATTGGCAAGTTGTGGCATATCGGCACTTGTGGTGTGAGTTTTTATTATGATGTGATATTGATGTGCATGCGGCGGTATAAAGATAGGGGTTAATGTGCATGCGGCGGCATAAAGTGGGACTTATGTGCGTGTTGCGTGTAAGGAAATTACTTAAAGCCACACGGCGTCATAAGGTGGGCTAAAATGTGTGTAGCTATTTCGAAAAAAAATATTTTCAAAACTATTTAAATGTAAGACTCACACGGCGGTATAAGAAAAGATTGTGATTGAAATTGAGAAATGTGAATATGATGCGGTACCTCGATTGTGATTCTTGTTATTTACGAGGCGGTACCTCAATTGTGATTCTTATTGTATACGATGGGATACCTATGTTGTGATTCTTGTTGTGTATGAGGCGGTACCTCATCCGTCTTGTTGTTTATCTCATGTTGCAAAGAGTTATTGGGAAATACTTCTTGTTGCTTTTATTTTTGCTTGTCTTATCAGTTTGGATCCATATTTGACTTTGGTGTTTTCTTTAATTGCTTCCTTTTTGTTATCTCTATATTTACAATTCCTGTCTTAGTTTATGTTATTAACTTGTTTCGTATCAGTTATTTCTCCGCCTTCCATTATTTATCATTATTATGTTTTCCTACTGTTTATTATGTCCTAGTTGACCTGGCCTCGTCACTACTCTACCGAGGTTAGACTTGATACTTACTGAGAACTGTTGTGGTGTACTCATACTACGCTTCTGCACATCTTTTTGTGCAGATCCAGGTACATCTTCCCATGCCGGATGCTAGAGGTTGATTGAGTAGCTGCTTTTGGAGGCTTTAAGGTATACCTGCTCGACATCCACAGACCTCGGAGTCCCCTTCTATTTTAGACATTCTACTGCTCATTTCTTATTTCAAACAGTATTGTGTTGCGAGATTATTAGTACTTTCTTGTAGAGCTTATGACTCCGTTCAACCAGGTTTATGGAAAAGTATTGGCTATTGTACCGTTGAGTTTATTATAATAGTGTGAAGGTTTAATTTGAAGTTTTGGTAGTATTTCCGCTATTTCTCTATACATGTTAGGCTTACCTAGTCATAGAAACTAGGTGCCATCACGACATCCTACGGTAAAAAATTGGGATCGTGACATAACATCATACAAATTTGCTCGCTACCTCAGATCATCGAAATAAAATCAAATAACAAGAATCGGTCCTCAAAACTCAATATTTCAACTTGAAAACCTCAACTTTCACAAATTTTCACATAACACGTCAAAATGCACTCGGGTCACCCCGAACCTCAACCAAATATGCGTACAAGTCCCAAAACATCATACGAACCTACGGGGATCGTCAAAATACCGATCCGAGGTTGTTTACCCAAAATGTTGGCTATGGTCAATTCTAGCCTTATTTTAAGTCAAAAATCACATTTTCATTAAAATTTTATGTAAAAGCTTCCCGGAACAGGACACGGACCATGCACGTAAATCGATAAATATCAAATAAAGCTATGGAAGGTCTCAGAATATAGAAATAACGACTAGTACGCAAAACGGCCTATCGGATCATCACACATTGTTACTTAACTTCTCAGAGTTTTTAAGTAGCAAAAGATATATTTTTTATTTATGCTTTTCTAATGATAAAGTCCAAAAATTTTCACATCCGATTAACTTTAACATCGGGTATTCATGCTTTCTGTTTTTAACCTTTAACTAGAAAGGTTTCATAAGAGAGACCCCTATGTTTACGGTGTTATTGAAGAGGACGTCTCATGTTCATTCCAGCACTTGCATTTAAAGTTTAAGCAACATTCAAATAAAGGAAATTCCATGTCCATTGCATAAAAAATAAGATTCAAAAATAAAAGGACTTTCATTTATTCCTTCTATTTCAAAAGTACATTTGAATAAGCAAGAAAATTTATACATTTGCTAAATAAATGAACGGCCAATAGATGTGGTTAATTTGTACTTTTTATTTTATGGGCTGGACATAAAGTCCCTGGTCCTAACTTGAGGTGATTTATAACAACTGAACATTTTAAGTTCAAATTATGTTCCCCAATTTCATCAGTCCCTAATATTGTTGTGTTACCGGATAATTTACTTGCCTTTTGAAGCTAGCATTGACACTTTCAGTGTTTTGGTATGAGTGGCTTCCTCCTCCCAGTGTTCAAATGCAAAGTATGAGGATTCAAACACTGGATTTCTTGTTGCTATTAGCAATTCACATCCATAATACACTTTACGTTACTGGCTCATTAAAAACCTTGCCAGAAAAATTCATTTGGGAAAAAAACTGGACTAAGAAAAAAGAGCGCATCGCGTATTTTCAGTATAATCAGCAATCATTCAACAATAGTACCTTATGAGATGAGCCACGTTTCATTTGTTTGGTAATTTAACTCTATCTTGATTTTCTAGTTGATATGAACCTTTACTGGTTATAGCAGAAATCCGAAAAGGTCCTTCCAATTTTGTCCCAACTTTCTGCCGTTGACTTCCCCGGTATTATGAGTCACTTTTCGTAAGATCAAGTATCCGAATTTAAAATAATAAAGATTTTCCTATGATTATAATACCTTTCCATTCTCCCACAATCCTTATATAAGCCAAATTCTGGAGTTCCTCAAGTAAATCCAACTTAATCAATATTGCTTCATCATTTTTCCTGCTCGTTTTCTCAGGAGAACCTCATAGTTGGTTCATCTATATCCACCGGAATCAGAGCTTCTACACCATATAGAAGGGGAAAAGGTATTCCAATGGTACTTGATTTTGTCGTGGTTCGATGCGCCCATAGTACTCCAGGTAACTCCTCAGGCCACCTGCCTTTTTCATCCTTTAATTTATTTTAGAGATTTTGGATTATCACCTTGTTCATTGACTCTGCTTGAACATTAGGACTTGGATGATACGGAGACGATGTGATCCCTTTAATATTCAACCCCTCTAGGAATTTTGTGACTTTAGAACCGATGAATTGTGGCCTACTATCACAAGCACTATCTCTTGGCACTCCAAATCGACAAATAATGTGATACCAAATGAAATCTATCACATCTCATTCTCCAACCTTCTTCAAATCACCTGGCTCAACCTATTTAGTAAAATAATTAGTTAAAATCAAATTAACTTTTACTTGTCTAGGTCCTTGAGGCAAAGTACCAATTATATCCATCCCCCATTTCGTAAGCGGCCACAACGATACAATACAACTAAATGAAAAAGTTTAGCTGACCGGTGTACTAACTGAGCATAACATTGGCATTTATCTCATTTTTGTATCTTGCTCCATTTGGGACCAATAGTAACCGGCTCTCATTAACTTGAGCACCAATGAATCTGCTCCGAAGTGATTGTCACAAACTCCTTCATGAACTTCTCACATTACATAATAAGCTTTCACTGGTCCTAAGCATCGAGCCAACGGACCTTGAAAAGATCCCCGGTATAGTTGCCCATCAACAAGACAATACTGGACAGCTTTTGTTCTGAGTGCCTGGGAGGCTTTAGAGTGCTCAAGCAATTTTCCATGTCTTAGATTAAATTCATTTCTCCAATCCCAGACTAGATTTGTTGAATTAACTTTACAATAACTATCTACATTTAGGACTAAATGCCACAACTGTACGACTACACCAGAATCAGCACCTTTCATCTCCGTTGAAGAACCCAAGTTAGCTAACGCATCAGCCTCCATGTTTTCCTCTCTCGGAATATGGATCACCGACCACTCCTTGAACCAAGAAAGTAAAACTTGAAATTTGTTTAAGTACTGTTGCATCTACTCTTCTTTAGCATAAAAAATCCCATATATCTGGTTAACCACCAGCTGAGAATCGCATTTTACTTCAATCACCTCGGAGCCTAATCTCCGGGCCTATTCGAGTCCTGCAACCATAGCCTCATACTCGGCTTCGTTGTTAATAAAAGAAATAGTTTGTATGGCCTACCTTATAATTTCTCCCGAAAGAGTAATTAATACTATCCCAAGACCAAAACCTTTCATGTTGGATGCGTCATCTGTAAACAAGGTCCGAACTCGAGACACAGTATCACAAAAACTGCTTCTTTTGCAGCAAAAGGCATCATCCCCGGACTAAAGTCAGCCATAAAATCGACAAAAACTTGTCATTTAATTGCAATCTGGGGCTTATATTCAATACCAAATTCACTATATCAATCGCCCATTTAGCCAATTGACCCGATAACTCAGGTTTATGAAGGACTTTCCTCAGGGGAGACGTCGTCACAACGACTATAGGGTTACATTGAAAGTAGGGTTTAAGCTTTTGAGAGGCAACTACTAGAGCTAAAGCCAACTTTTCCAGGTGCAAGTATCGAGTTTCCGCACTTGAAAATATTTTACTAATATAATAAATACAAAATTGCATACCTTCATCTTCCCGGACCAGAACTACATTTACCGCTACTTCTGACGCTGTCAAATACACTAATAATTGCTCTCCATCCTTTGATTTAGACATCAAAGGTAGGCTAGATAAGTATTTCTTCAAATTCTTCAATGCTTGCTGGCATTCTGGTGTCCACGAGAAGTCACTCTTTTTTTTAACATTGAAAAGAACAGGTGACCTCTTTATGAGGATCTAGATATAAATCTACTAAGGGCTGTCAATCTTCCTGTTAACCTTCGCACTTATTTTACGCTATCAAGTTGATAAGGAATGTCTTCTGTGGCTTTGATCTTGTCTGGATTTACTTTAATTCCTTGTTGTGAAACTAAGAAATCGAGAAATTTTTCGAATCCAACTCCAAAAGCACATTTCTCCGGATTAAGCTTCATGTTGTACTTCCTTAAGATAAAATATTTCTTGTAGATGAGTCAAATGATCCCCTGCACTAAGATACATAACCAAAATGTCATCAATATAATATTCCATAGTTTTATCAATTTGATGCTTGAACATCTTATTCACAAGCCTTGAACATCTTATTCACAAGCCTTTGGTAGATGGCTCTAGTATTTTTTTATCCCAAAAGGCATCATATTATAAAAATAGGTACCAAAATTAGTAATAACTTATATATTTTTCTTGCAGGTTCATCCTAATTTGATTATACCCGGAATACGCATCAAGGAAACCCATCAACTCATGCCCATCCGTGGCATCAATCATTTAATCGATGTTTGGCAACGGGAGAGAGTCTTCAGGGCAAGCCTTATTCAAATTTTTAAAATCAATACACATCCTAACTTTGTTGCTCCTTTTTGGTACTACCACATTAGCTAGCCAATTAGGATATTCAACTTCATGTATTGAACATTTATTAAGTAACCTGGTTATCTCTTCCTTAACAAACATGTTTCTGACTTCGACTATTGGTCGTTTTTTCTGCTTTACCGGAGGAAAATTAGGGTCTAAGCTTAACTTATGAACTGTAACTTCAAGTGGAATTTCTGCCATATATGAATGTGGCCACACAAAACAATCAGCATTAGCCTTAAGATATTCAATAATTTTATGTCTGAGTTCGGGGCTTAACCTCGTTCCGAGGTAAACCTTTCTTTCCAGGAACTCAACAAATAAAATAACTTGTTCGAGCTCTTCTGCAGTTGATTTTGTTACATATGTATCTTCTGGTACCTAGAAAGATCTACGTAGCAGGTAAATACCTTATGTCTCTTCCTCATCACGATTTTTTCTCGACATTACCTCCAGAATTGGATTGGAAGTTGACATTGGTACTTGTAATTGCTATTTATTAACTCCATCCACCTTACTGCTAGACAAAGTAACTGCATCTATTTTCCTTGCAACGGGTTGATCATATCTAATCTGCTAAATTTTATCAGGTGTTGGGAACTTCAGTAACTAGTGATACGTTGATGGAACAACTTTCATATCGCGGATACAGGGCCTACCGAGAATCATGTTATATCTCATATCACTATCCACCACTTCAAATAATGTAGATTTCATCACCCCTTCAGCGTACGTAGGCAACACGATCTCTCCTTGGTTTGTCACACTTGTTAAGTTGAACCCATCCAAAAGCTTTGGTGCCGGAACTATGTTGCCAATAAACTTTGCTTGTTCTAGGACTCTCAATTGAATAATATTGGCTGAACTACCTGGATAAACCAACGCACGTTTAATTTTAAATTTTAAAATAATTAAAGATAGCATCATTGTATGGTAAAATAAGGACATTTGCATCTTCCTTATTGAAAGTAATTTCTTCATCCTCTGGTACTTCCCGAATCCTTTTTTCATGAATGACTGATATCTTTGTCTTCCTTGCCGCCGAAAATGGTACCTTATTCATTTCAACTCCTCCGAAAATCATGTTTATTATGAGATGAGGAGACCCTGCTGCTTTTGCCGGTTCCATTGTATCACAACCCTTACCGTAATTACTCTTAGCCTGGTCATTAAGAACTCTCTAGATCCCCATTTTTCAACAACATTGCTACCTCTTCACGAAGATGCTAGCACTCCCCAACATATGACCATGTGTACCATGGAATTCACACTACAAATTAGGATCACTTTGACTGGGGTCCAATCGAATTATTTTGGGAACCTTACTTCCTTTATGTTCCTTATGGCAGAAACCAACTCCACCAAGCTAATATTAAAATTGTAATATAATAACCGAGGATAGCTCGAATTCGGGGGGACCCCAATGGCTCTTTATCTTGAAAAGACTACTATTTCGCCCACAATTAGTCCTCATGTCCAGTCTGGGTCTTCCCAACAACTGAAAATCTCTAATTACATGCCCCTATTTTGTCCATGTATCTGACCTTTGGTTTGACACATACGGTTGAAAACGGCTCCTGGATGGCCTCCGGTCCGCATCGAGGTCACTCTTGGACCTTTCTAGATTCCTATCACGATTTCGACCTTTGAAAGACACCGAGAACCCGGCTGATCATTTTCAATCCTAATTTTGAATTCATTGCGATTATAGACATCAACCTATTTGATTGCTTGAAAATCCAACAAACTCTCCTTCAACTTCCTTGAGGCATCGGAGCTTAAGGGATTGAAATCCTTGATAAATGCTTCCGCTGGCCATTCATCTGGTACTGCCGGCAACAACATTCTCTTTCACAACAACTCTGAGTCTCCTTAAGAGATTCTAAAAATATCTGTTTTCCTAGCTTGAACTTTCCTCGCTCCAGCTTGAGCTTTGATGAAAGAATCTGCAAGTATTTCCAAAAAATCAACTGAGTGCTCCGGTAAAAGTGAATACCATATTAAAACCCCTTTCGTTAGGGTTTCGCCCAAATTTCTTTAGCAAGAGTGATTCGATCTCATTTGGAGACAAGTCATTTCCCTTCACAGTTGTGGTATAAGTTGTAATGTGTTCATGTGGATCCGATGTTCTATCGTAGTTTAGAATATCCGGCATTTTAAATCTCTTTGGATCAATTTCGGAGCCGCACTAGGTTTGAACGATAATTGAATATACTTCTTCAAGTCCAGGCCCTTCAGGAACGGAGGTGCCCCTGCGATCTGATCCATCCGCGCGTGAAATTCCTTCGTATTCTTATTCATTCGAGCATTTATCTCCCTCATGAACCTCATGAGTTCGACCTTGAAAGGATCATCTGCATTGTTTTTATTTCCAGATCCACTACCTGCACCGCCTACTTGATTGTTGTTTGATCTCAACCCCCTGGTAACAGTGTTACCGGTTCTTGGTGTCGTTTGATTAATAAGCATGCCAAGAGGGGCCTCGAACTCCAACATTTGAATTTTTGAAGCCACCAATAATGCTTGCTGAAGCTCATTCATTTTACGGTTCTATCTTGAGAGATGATTCATAATTTTCCATTGTTGTGCTCTCAAAACTTTTACGGTATCAGCCACGGGGTCGTCATCCAAATAATCAGGAGTTGGACTCCCCGCACATCGAGTATTTCTTTCCACCTGGCTTGGAGTTGATTCATTCCCATCAGTATGGGTTTCACCCGTTGAATCATCCTGTTGAGCCCCCTCATGTAAATTGCCCACATGTTCGTTGTTGTTGTTGACACCAATATTGAGCAAGTTGTTGACATCATTGTGTGCCTTATCTGGAGTATACTTAAAATGGAAAAACCTTTAAAACATGTTAGTATAAGATGAATATACCAAAATAGTACCATAATTGTCCAGGCCCCATGCTGGGCGCCAAACTATTTGCCCGCCAAAAAAGTACAGTTGAATTTATAAATATGATTTATAGACACGTGAATTAGATTGACCTGATTTAATAAAGCAACAAGGTACAAAGGAAATAAAATAAATATAATTAAAGAAAGAACAAGCCTGGACTTTCAATTGATCCACCGGAACTAAGAATAAATGGAAAATCTCCTTAACACTTGTATGAAGTTTAAAAAAATGAGAGAAAGAATATTAGCCTTTGTAATTCAAGTATTTTGTCCCTTCAATGAGTATAAATACTACTATTTATAGTTAAATTTGAGGAGACAAGATACTCTACTCATGCTATGCTTAAAGATAAATACAAATCTCTCTTGATGGTTGCATAGCGATTGGGAATAAATATTATGATTTTCTGTAACGACTGCTCTTTTATTGCTGCTCTTTCCAACTGGTGCTTTACTTTTAAATTCTCTTCCCCGACCTTTATTCCTTCAAAATTTACACAATACCGATCACATATTTGTATTCGGTACCAGTTAATTGCTGACTCATCTTCACCATGTCATCACTGTCAGGTGTCTACTTGAGAAACGTACACACGTACACCGTAACTTTTACCTACTACAGTATATCAATTAGTATGTATGCTCCTCCAATTGGAACGTGAAATGAATTAAACATATGACCAACGACGTGATGTAGACAGATTTGTAAACACTAGAATATTTCTTTTCCATAATGGAATGCAGAAGAATATCAGTATCATGAGAATAGCTAGTCACTCAAAACCTAAGTATCTTCCTTTAAAGACTTTTTTGAGTTTTCACTTTGTAGCTGATAATATTAAGTTATTGAAACGGAACTACTACAAAACCTCGAGTATTGATCGAGCGACAGACGAAAGAGGGCCAAGTGACTCCAGAGAAAATAAAGAGAGAAAGAGAGCAAAGTCAGTGCTTGCAACACCTCAAAATTATTACGTATATTTCTTTTTAAGACGAAAAAAGAACAACTAAAATGAAAATTGTAACAAAGAATTTCAACTTTCAAACTACTGATTTTTTGTTGAATGATTTGTTGATGGACTTTGTTTCCTATCTTTTGTTTGATTTTCTTGAAGCTTGTACTATTGATATTCCAATTCAACACTAACAAGACCTTGACAATGTTGTATTCCTTTTCAAATAGGAAAAATGAATTAGGACGAAAATTCTAGCAAAGAACATAGACTTCAAACAATTTTGATAGCGTCAAAGTTTGGTTAGTTGACTTCTTCTGCCCGTCTGTTAGTTGACTTCTTCTGCCCGTCTTTCTCATTCACTATGATACCAATAAGTAAATGATGCAATTTGACCCTTCGGAACCTCAAGGGCCAATTTGATAGAAACTTTATATTAAACTAATAAATAATTACCAAAAAAGATGATTGATTTGCTCTCAGATATTCGTTTCAAAATTAAGTCAATATTTTCTTTCTAAGCTTGTTAGCTGCAATCATAACCGGAAAATATTTATTGTAGAATAAGTTATCCAACAAATTTATGTTTTTTCTTCTGCGAAGTTTAATCCTAGAAGATTGTTGAATCAAACTTATGTTAAAACGATTTCATTTATGACACTTTAACGACTAAACTGTTAGTGAAGGAACTTGTATGCATTTTAATAACTCATTTACTAAAGTATTTAATTTTTAAGTTAAACATTAAACTCGTATGCAAAACATATCCTTTGAGCTTTTCGTGTAGTAACAAGGAGAAAATTCAATATTTTGTTAAGAATAAATGAAAATTTCACAAGAAAACACTATTTGTTTGATGAGAAATAAAAGGAATATCAGAAAATTTGTCCCTAAGCGACCAAGCCGGATGAAATTCCAATAGAGTTTTGAAAGAGTGTGGGCAAGGCAGGCTTGGAGTGGCCCACTAGGTTATTTAATGTCATTTTTGAAATGAAGAAGATGCCCGAAGAGTGGAGGTGGAGCATAATGGTTCCTGTGTACAAGAACAAGGGTGATATCTAAAATTGTAATAACTAACGGGGTATCAAGCTGCTTAGCCATACTATGAGGGTCTGGGAGAGAGTGGTGGAGCTAAGGGTGAGGAGGAGTGTGTCTATTTTCGAGAACCAGTATGGGTTTATGCCGGAGCGTTCGACAACAGAAGCCATCCACCTTATTAGGAGATTGATGGAGTAGTATAGGGAGAGAAAGAAGTACTTGCATATGGTGTTCATCGACTTAGAAAAGGCGTACGATAAAGTTCAGAGTAACACTTTGTGGAGATGTTTGGAGGCTAGAGGTGTACTTGTTGCCTACGTTAGATTGATTAAGCACATGTATGATGGAGTAAAGACCCGAGTAAGGACGATGGGTGGGGACTCGGACCATTTCCGATTATGATGGGGTTGCATCAGGGATCGACACTCAGCCTTTTTTTGTTTGCTCTGGCGATGGACGTACTGACGCGCCACATCAAAGGGGAGGTGCCGTGGTGCATGCTATTTGCAGATGATATTGTATTGATTGATGAGACGCGAGACGGTGTCAGTGCACAATTAGAGGTATAGAGGCAGACCCTAGAATCTAAAGGTTTCAAGTTGAGCAAGACCAAGATAGAATACTTGGAGCGTAAGTTTAGTGGCGAGACTCAATGAAGGGAAGGGAAGATGAGGCTGGACTCGCAGGTCATCCCTAGGAGAGGAAGTTTTAAGTACCTTGGATCTATTATTCAGGGGGATGGGGAGATTGATGAAGATGTTACACATCGTATTGGGGCGGGATGGATGAAATAGAGACTCACTTCCGGTGTTTTGTGTGACAAGAAGGTGCCACCAAAATTTAAGGGTAAGTTCTACAGAGTGGTGGCCAGACCAACGATATTGTATGGGGTTGAGTGTTGGCCATTCAAGATTACTCATGTCCAGAAGATGAAGGTAGAAGAGATGAGGATGTTGAGATGGATGTGCGGGCACACCAAGTTAGATAGGATCATAAATGAGGTTATTCGCGACAAGGTGGGTGTGGACCCTATTGAGGACAAGATGCGGTAAGCGCGGCTTAGGTGGTTTGGCCATGTGAGGAGGAGGAGCACAGACACCCCGGTGAGGAGGTGTGAGAGGTTGATAGTGGAGGGCCTACGGAGAGGTAGATGTAGGCCAAAGAAGAGGTGGGGAGAGGTTATTAGGCAAGACATGGCGCAGCTTCAGCTGACCGAGGACATGGCCCTTGATAGGAAGGTATGTAGGTCGAGGATTAGGGAAGTAAAGTAGGTAGTCTAGAGTGTTCATAACGGTAGTATTGACACGCAGTCTCGCTTTCTGTTGGTAGTAGGTTTTTATCACTAACCGTTGTTTTCTTTCATTGTTGATCACCTTAATATCTTGTTATTTTTATTCCACTTTTATATGGCTTTTTGGTACTATCCCTTCTTGTCTATATTTCATTAATGTGGTGCTTATGCTTTCCTGAGCCGAGGGTCTATTGGAAACAACCTCTTTATCCTCACAAGGTAGGGGTAAGGTCTGTGTATACACTATCCTCCCCAGATCCCACAGTGTAGGATAATAATACATATATATATATATATATATATATATATAAAAGTTAAAAAAAGAAAAATCATATATATTTTATAACTCTCTTGATAAGAGATTTGATCTTTAAGACCAAATCAAATTTATGAATTATGCCAAAGGAGAAAAATTCAGAATTCATGAGACAAACTAAAAAGGAGACCTTGCACTAATTTAAGTAATATGTCATAATTATAAGATCTAATATCTTATACATAATGTTTAACATTTTAGGTTTTATAGATTGATAATATATACAAATACTAGGAGTAATTAATTGAATAACTTAAAGGTCGATAAATGTAATGCACTAAGTATGAATTTCTTATAAAAAGTTTGAAAACAAAAAAGCAATAATAAAGTTTTAAACAAGAACAAAAAGGCAAGAAGCTCAATTTTGCACGATTTAGGCACTAATAATACAAGTCAAACAAGGACAAAACTTACTAAAATATCATAAATAGAGAAGTGGGTGTGGGTATATATAAGGGTCATTCATTTCTCCACCTCAACATAGTCACCGTAAATTGGCATTCTAGTACCAATACATCTTCAACCAGGGTCCTTTCTTGTCATTGTCAAATCCCAGGTAAATCTTCTTCTCCATTTATTTTGTGGCTTTTAATTGCTCTTACAGATTATAATTAATTGGTTCTATGTACACTTGACAAGATCACTGTTTTTTCCACCTAATCGGAATTTTTTGTTCAAGCTTTACTTGTTAAGGTATGAGGGAATTAAAAATTGAATTTCTTTCTAAATATGGACAGAAAAGTGATTCTGAGAATTGGGTTTTTTGTTTTTTGAGATTTATGAACTGTGGAGGCTGGATTCTTGGTGTTGATTGAATCAAGATGTAATCTACAATTAATTTTAAAAGGGGTAAGATAAAAGATGTGCATCTTCTTTTCTGAATATGTTAGGATAGAAGGTTTTGAGTATCTTTTTTTCCTAATTTAGCTGGCAAAATTGTTGTAGTTGGTCTTGGTGGATAAAATGAATTTGATGTTCCTATTAGTCTCTTTCACTTTTTCTTTTTCCTGAATATTGGAAACTGGTTGCATTTTGTTAGGAATGGAAGTTGTCCGAGTAGAGTGGAACGGGTTTAGAGGGTTCTCAAATAGCTGATCCCAACTAGTTTGGGATTGAGGCATAGTTGATTTGATTGATTGACGATGAGAAATCTTGGTTAAATGAGTAGCTGATATGATGGATTCAAGCACTATGATGCAAATAATTTTTCACTTAGTTTCACTTTTAAATTGTTGCAGAATTAACTTGACTATATGGCGGGAGAAAAGAATGGAATTGCCAAGGATGTAACTGAAGTAAGTTGATTACCTGTTGTATCTGGTTCCTTTCAAATCTTGCTTTTCTTTTAAATTTGTATACCGCTTAGATTGTATTAATAGTTTGCGGCTTTGACCCACAGTTGATCGGTAACACTCCTTTGGTGTACCTGAATAATGTTGTGGATGGGTGTGTTGCTCGCGTTGCTGCCAAGCTGGAAAGCATGGAGCCATGCTCTAGTGTTAAGGATAGGTAAAACTTCATTTTGCTTGTGGATATTCTACAGTAGTATGTATTTATTAAGGATGACTGTGTTTTGCTTATCTGCTTATTACTACTGCCAGGATTGGTTATAGTATGATTACAGATGCTGAGGAGAAAGGCCTGATCAAACCTGGCGAGGTTAGTTACCCTTGTTTCTAGAAGTGATTTTGCAATTTGGTTTGTTGGTTGAGTGGTTCTGTAATTTGATGAATGTGTAACGATTATCTCCAAGGACGAATGAAGTCATTTGTATTTTGAAGATTTGGTTACGACCTTGTTTAGCATTCGAATCTGACGTTGTATTGTCTTTCTTTGTGAAGAGTGTCCTCATTGAACCTACAAGTGGAAACACTGGAGTAGGATTGGCATTTATGGCTGCTGCTAAAGGCTACAAACTCATCATTACGATGCCTTCTTCAATGAGTCTTGAGAGGAGAATTATTCTCCGTGCTTTTGGTGCTGAGTTGGTGCTTACCGATCCAGCAAAAGGGATGAAAGGTTCTATTCAGAAGGCTGAAGAAATAAAGTCCAAAACACCTAACTCCTTTATTCTTCAGCAATTTGAAAACCCTGCAAACCCAAAGGTATATCTTTTTCCCACGCCAAAGTTTACTTTCTCTGATGGGGAAATGGTTAACTCAAATACTACCATAATATAGGTACACTATGAGACCACTGGTCCTGAGATCTGGAAAGGCTCAAACGGGAAAGTAGACGCTCTCGTCTCTGGAATTGGAACAGGAGGCACAATAACAGGTTCAGGCAAGTATTTAAGAGAGCAGAACCCCGACATAAAGGTGAGCTTGTTTAAGAATTAGGCTAATGACCTGTAACGCAAAATATTTGATTTGGTTTTGATTAGTAATGGCATTCTTTCTATATACTGAATTTCTGTTTGGTATTATCATGACTTGTAAAAATGATTCCTTTTTTCCTTTTGCAATTGGATGATAGCTCTATGGTGTGGAACCAGTTGAAAGTGCTATTCTTTCTGGAGGAAAGCCTGGTGAGCTTTTCTTCTTTCTCAACCATTTCTTTTTCTTTTTTTCTTTTCATTTTTCCACTTTGTGCATATGGCAGCAGAACTCATGTTTGTGGGAGTGAGAACCTTATAAATATGAGACCTGTCTTTCATTATCAGTTATTGGGATCTCACACTATCTTAATTGTAGCTAACATTATTTCTGGTTTTCGACACCTTGATCCACATCTAGGTAACATTCCTATAAAGTGTCTACAAAGCGACCGAAAGTTTCAATGGTGTAACTAGTTGCACTGAATGGCCAGCACTGTATGTGCTTTCTAACAGGGTCCAATATAAGTGGTTCATCATGTAGACCTAAGGTCATCTATTCGTGTAACAGTATCTATTGGTGTATCTAAGGTTACATTTCGCACGACACCTAGAGCCTGGTATAGCTAAAATTTTGACTTTTAATATGGAAATCTCAAAGTAAATGAGTAGGTGGGATGTAAAAGTAATTCAGATGAGCAGGCAGTGTCTGGAGTCTGAAATTCCCATGATCCATCTTAGTAAATTATAGGAATTCCATGACGTATTGATTGATTCTGGTTCTCCCCTCGCCTTCTAAAAACATTACTTGTTAAAGGTTTAGGATTTAGTTGGCCTTCTTGGTTGCTGATTAGCATGTCTTGGCGTCTTAGTGGTCACTTCGCTTGCATGATATATTGGGATTTTATTTGTTAAAACTCTTCTGGTAAGCTGAGAGCCTGAGACAGCCTTACGTATGATGGAAGTCAATCATAAAGTCTTGTCCCAGGTCCATGTCCTGGTTTAAACCATAGCCTTCTCCTTGAAGCTTGTTTATCCCTTCTTATGCGCATTGCAAAACCAAAATAAAGGAGCTATATGTTAAATATTTCAGGACATTACTTTTACCCTTTAATAAACTATTGAACTTAAGTTGCACCGAAGCTCTCCAGGCAACAACATACCAAAAGTAGGATTCTCTAAATATTCCAAAGTGAGTTTGAAAAAGCAGAAAGGTTGAAAGAATTTGCTTGGCTTGTTTTTGAACAATTAATTTTTCAATAAATTTCAAAGACTCCATGTTGTTCTAGTAATATTTTAGCATGCATCAATAGGACATGATTTTTTCTATCGAATGTCTCCAAAGGGACATCAATATTAAATAGCTATCTCCAAAAAATGTGACTCCATTATTAAACATCTTCCTCCCTTTTTAGTTGTATATTCCTAACCAAAAATAAGAGCATGAGCAATATATAATATACTTTAGATTCCTAATTAAATTTGTATCTAACTTTAAGCGCCAAACTACCTCGAATATTTTTTCTTTCTTTGATTTTATAATTTCTTTATGCCAAAAAGGGTAACTGACATTGTACTCTCATCTCTTTACTAGTATTTATATATTTATATCTAACCATATACAGCAGCTACTCCTCAATCCAAATCTAGTTGGGAACGGCTACCCAAAGAGTGAAAAAATTGCACTAACCCTTCTGAGTGGCTGCCCAGTCCTGCAATTCAGCCCCAAATGGAGGGGGGGAAAAAAGCAAAAACAAAAGTCATTGCGTCCACTTTTACCTGTTATCAACCAAAAAAAAAAAAAAAAGAATCATTGTGACCATCTTGAAATGTATGCTATTAAACAATTTAAGAAGTCATTATTATATGGTTCTTTGATTCAGTTTGACATATGACTTGCCGATGATGCATTAGGTCCACATAAGATTCAGGGGATTGGTGCAGGTTTCATTCCTGGTGTTTTGGAAGTTGGTCTTATTGATGAAGTAATTCAAGTAAGATATGAACTTCCCAGAATATCCTTACAAAATTTTTGAACTATGTGAACACTATGAATCGCAGTTTTCGCTCTATTATTGATCTTGAGCTTTGTAGGCTTTAGGTGCTAGCATTTGACAGAATTTATTCATTTTGATAAAATCAGGTTTCAAGCGAAGAAGCCATAGAAACTGCAAAGATTCTGGCCTTGAAGGAAGGTTTGCTTGTAAGTTTGACTGCTTTACCTGTGCTCCCACCCCTCCTACTCCCTCCCCCACCCCCAAAAGAAAACAAAAAGAAGAAAAAAGGATAAAGGGAAAAAGCTCCCACGGAATAAAGAAAGAAAAAGAGAAGTGTGTGCAAGAGCTATTGAACATTGTAATAGTCTTGCGGCAGTTTTGCGCACTCCTAACATCCTACATCTTTTGGATACTGAAAATATGCATTTTACAGGTGGGCATATCATCTGGTGCTGCTGCTGCTGCGGCAATCAAACTTGCTAAGCGCCCTGAAAATGCTGGGAAGCTCATTGTTGTAAGTATCTATCACTTATTATGAAATGCTAGTTTACTCATGATCAGCCGAAACTGATAAACTATATTATGCAAAACATTGAAATATTGTCATATCTCAAACGAAGAAAAGACATGCATCATTATCTTAGTGGACTCGTGGGATTTAGTTGTTTGTGAGTATAAGTGATTGACATGATGGAACATTTTTTTGTTCACCTTATATAGGTAGGAAGTGCTTCATTTAATATTTGTCGTCCCTAAATATCTTGTTTTTTGCATATCTAACTAAAAAAAGTCTTGTTTTCTGTGTTACCATAGGGAACAGAATATAATGAAAGAAATTTACTCATTCATGTGTCTCTTGTGTTTCTCTCTTCAAAATACATCTTGGGGTTTTGGTCGTGTAGGGATAGACTAGATATGTCATTTCGGAAGGTCTTAAATTTGATGATGGTTAGGGTTAGTTACTTCATTGGCAGTGCTTTGGTCCAGAAAGATGCGCTAAATTGATTATCATTGTGCTTTGATGCTCAAGATTCTTGTGCCTACTGCAACTGCTGAATTCACTCCTCTATTGTTGTCTGCCTACTCCTAAAATATTTTTATTTAAAGCTCCTAAAGACAAGTGTTGCTTCTGTGCTCATTTTGACTGTCTGTGGCGTAGATTTTCATCTTGTCCAGCAAAACACTGCCAATTTTGCAAGCTTTTTTACGCTACTTTATTGATCCATCTGGTGCTTCCTGCCATTGTTGTTCTATTTTTTTGGTAGAATATGTAATTTGACAGTTTTGTGCACATTGTAATCATTCCTTGCTTGAAGTATTCAAGCATGCAGTTGACTTATTGTCACTGCATGGAGAACATTTTCGCCAATTTTAGTCATTTGTTTGATGGAATGGTATTCTATGTCACGACGAGGTTTGTTTCGCCTCTACTTACAGCCACTTGAAACTGGTATTGCAGGTTGTTTTCCCAAGCTTCGGGGAGCGATATCTTTCCTCTGTGCTCTTTGAATCTGTTAGACGGGAAGCAGAGAACATGACCGTGGAGCCGTGAACATTTTGTCCTTGGATTAGCAGCATATACCATAGTCTCAAGAGGATTTTCCGATCAAAGCAGAATGTTCTTGCCGAACCTTTTCCCTTCTTGTTTGCTGAAACTGCTAAAAATAAGGCCTTTTCTTTTCTTTAGTGGCCATTCAAGTATATCTTAGTGCTTTTGTAATTTTACTGTTTCTACAACACTTGTGACAGTGGATTTATAACAGGAATTTCAAGAGCTGTTGCTGCTTGTTGATTGAAGATAGTTCTCAAAAAAGATTGATTCTTTTTTAATCAAGTAGTCTTTCAAACTTTGGAGACAAACACCACCCTAAAAAAGGACCTCAAATCCAGATAAAACAGGAACATCCTCATCTAAGTCGGGAAAATGGAGTTAACGTGATATGATTATCAAAATTACTACGGCGCCATAGACTAAGACATTTTCTTTCTTCATAAACTTTTAAACTTGACATTGAGCTATCATATACTGGAGTATTCTCAATCACATTTTGCAACAATAAAAGGGAAAAGAATTTTTCAAAAAGGAACTAAAACACAAAAAAAAAAAAAAAAAAAAAGAAGCCTTATCTTAACAAAAAATCAACCAAAGAAATCTTGAACACCTTTTCCAGCAAAAACTCTATCAGAAAGTTCGGCCAAAACGGCATTAACAGTGAGCAAAACGACACTGGACCCAGCAATGACTCCAATCACAACCCCAGTAGTACTCAACACCTTACCAAATGCTGGCCATTCAATTTCCCTTATCTCCTCCGCCACTCCACTCCACAAATCCGTCCCCTTCTCTTCTCTCTCCTTCATCAGCTTCTTTATCTCCGACCCCACATCCGACGGCGACAACTCATCGCCGCCGGCGTCTTGATCGGTGGCGACTTTGGTACTCTCCGGTGGTGGGTTTTGCTGGGTTTCTGATGAGGAGTTGTTGGAGTTTGAATCTTGAGTGGCTTTTAATGGGATAGTGAAGGAGTTGGGTTTTCTGGGTGTGGAAGTGAAAAGACTGTGTTTTTTGAGATGGGAGAAAATGGGTGTGGGTTTAATTGAGGCGGTTGTGTTGAGGTGGAGAAATTTAGGAGAGGAAGAGGGAAGCGGGAGTGGGGACTGTGAGAAGGAAAGTGGATGTGCCATTGTTACCGACCTATACAGAATGAAAATTTAAACATTAGTATTATGTACCCCATAAATTATCAATATTTATTTTATTTATCCTTTTCCCTAGATATTTGATATAATGCGTCTTTAGGAGAGCACTTCCAAATAGGAGTGCGTGGATGGTTCAATTTGGTCGATTATTTTATAATATTTATATCATATAAATTTCAGTTATTTTATTTTATATTTTTATTTTAATTTATATAAATTTATTTTTTTAATTTGTGTAAAAAAGAATGACCTCTTTCTATATTTCAAAATAATTTACCTTTATGCAATGATTATAACCACACAAAATATATGTACCTTATTTTACGCCACAAATTCAAAAGTCTTCTATTTTTTCTTATACTCCGTACCTAGTTAAATAGATTCACATAAATTAAACCAGAGGAAGTATAACTAAGATTAGAATTTTCGAAATTGTACTAATCATCTCGGTTTCTTTTCACTATGAATATTGTTGGACAATGCATTCTTATCTATGTAACCTTAACTAATGACTTTGTGTCTTGTTATAGGTTTTGATAATCGACAAACCATCATGGACGAACTACTAAGATTGCTATGGACTTTGTTAAAGTACAAGTCGAGCTTTCAAGATACTAGGAGTCGATGCATGAAACAAGTCGATGAAGCAAAAAGATTGAAGACAAATGAAGATGTCATTTAGTCTTAATGTTATTTTGAGTTTTAATGTGTTTGATTTATTTATCGTTTTTAATAACTTGGTTCAAAGTTTTAAAACGATTTCAAACACTCATTAAAACATTTTTCAAAAACAATTGTTTTTACAAAATAACAATTTGGTTAAACAAATTTACGGAGCTGGAAATTTCCAGCAACTGGCGGACATCGATGTCTGCCTTAATGCAGACATC
>MCJB01050976.1:0-12584 GCA_002018475.1 Nicotiana obtusifolia
TCTACCTTTACAGACAAATCAACTAACTCATCTAATATTACATATTGTTGTAATTCTACTACATCAGCTATTTCCTTATTTAAGCCATTTAAAAACCTAGCCATTGTGGCCTCTTCTTCCTCCATACAATTAGCTTGGATCATAGCCATATCCATAGCCTTAAAGTACTCATCCACAGACATAGACCCTTGCTTCAATGTTTGAAGACGTTGTTGTAGTTCTCTTTGAAAGTGTGATGGTATGAATCTCTTTCTCATCACCCTCTTCATCTCAGTCCAAGTAGCAATTGGTGCTTGTCCTTCTTGCAATCTGTCCCTAGTAAGCTTTTTCCACCAAATAGCAGCATAGTCAGAAAACTCAACAATAGCAAGTTTAACCTTCTTACCCTCAGAGTAGTTGTGACAGTCAAAGATGGCTTCAACCTTTCTCTCCCAATCAAGATACAAGTCTGGATCCCTTGTTCCTTGGAAGGATGGCATTTTCATCTTTATACTACTTATATTATCATCGTCTACTCTACCTCTTTGTCCCTCCTATCTCTTCCTACCCTATAAAAATCAATATCATTAAAATCATCTATAGGGTTTCCTTGATTTACAATGGGAACAAGAGGTACATTTCTCCTAGCTTGGGGCCTAACATTATTTTCCCTTCTAAGTTCAGCTATTGTATCATTTGGCTCAGCAATGGTGTCCCTCATTTCTTAAAATTGCAAATTCCACCTTTCGAATTGTTGATGCATAGCTTGTAAGGTAAAATCATTTCTTGCTTTGATTTCGGCTTCTTGAAGAACCCTTTGTTCATCATCACTACCTGTACGTGACATCTTAAACAATTAAATTGTATCAGACAAAATTAACTTTTTCCTCAATTGTTCTCGCACACACTTTGACCTTTTTTTTTCTTTCTTTTTTTTTTCTCTCTCGAAATAACCTTTGAACAAAATACTTTGTAGATTTATATAGTTAAACCCAACTCGTATAAAGTTCTTAGTAGTAAAATATAGATTTTGGGAACAAATGAAAGAAGAACCAAATCCTAGAACTATTAGGTTCGGTTGAAACAAGACACGAACAAAAAAGGAAAGAATTAAATTTTTATCTTATCTTTAAAATCTGGGATCCCCTCTTCTTGTTTCCTTCGATAATTTTCGAAAACAAATTAGATACAAAAGAAGGTTTCTGGAGAGCAAGCAATTTTTTTTTTTTTTGCTGATTTTCGTTTTTCTTTTCTTTTTTTTTTTTGCTGATTTTCGTTTTTCTTTTTTTTTTCCTCTTAATATTCAAGAAATCCCCAGAATTATCAAGAACGAAACCTTGATAGAACCGCTCTGATACCACTTGATAACAACAAGGTCGGGAATCCAAACTAGAGTAAGAATTTGAGAAGTAAATGCGGAAGCAAATAATAATAAGGAATTGAACAACTAGAATTAAAGTGCAGAAAATAAAGGATATGGGGGAAATTCAAGGAACGAATTCAAGGAACTTCCAAGAACACAAGTTCTATAGCCTTGACAAGATCTAAGCAACAACGTCTTGATTTATTGAAGAAAATCAAACGCCTTTACCTAAGAACAAATCAAAACAATAGATTCGGATCTTGACCGCTTTAAGAGTAACTTGAGACAACAATCAACAACTAGTATTAATTGCCTTCTAATAATACGTCAAAGGAATCAAAGATATCATAATAGAGAAGTAATCTTACTACCTTGAACTATGAACAAGTAAAGGTTGAAAGATAAATCTCAAAGCATAAGTAACAAAGGTTCAAAAGAACTCTCTCAAGTATGATATTCTTATTCAATAATCTATCCCTAATGAATGAGAAAAACTCCTTATTTCTAAGAGTAAAAGTCCTTAAAATTAGGTAGGAGGTAGGTAGGGGGCGGCCAAATCCCTTTAGGGCAAATTTGGGCCTTAAAACTACTAGTTTGGGCCATTGATTTGGACTCCAATTGGGCTTGTTTTCAAACACCCCCTTTTGGACCTCATTTAAGCTTATTTTGAGCTCTTCTTGGTGCCCTTTTGCTAGATTTCAAGGGCCGAGTTCGGGACCCGATCTTCCTTCTCTTGGACTTCAATTTGGGCCACCAAATAGTTGTAAAACTTGTAAAATTCATCTCCTTTGGGCTTGAGCTCGTCCTCCACAATTAAAAGATTTTTTATTTGCCATTGAAGTCCAACAACCTTAGTCTGCCACTCTTTAGCTTGAGATCTTGTAAATGGCCTTCTTGGATCTTCCAAAACTCTATCCTTGCCCTTGATGCTATCAGATCTGGCTCAGGAGGCCTTGGACAAGGTCTGATCATTCAGGATAGGCTTCGTACAGCTTAGTCCAGGCAAAAGAGCTATGCAGATCGCAAGGTACGAGATGTGGCTTTAATGGTTGGTGAGAGGGTATTGCTCGGAGTGTCGGCTATGAAAGGCGTGATGAGATTTGGGAAGAAGGGCAAGCTTAGCCCTAGGTTCGTTGGTCCGTTTGAGATTCTTGATCGAGTGGGAGAGGTAGCTTATAGACTTGCATTGCCGCCGAGCTTATCAGCTGTGCATCCAGTTTTTCATGTGTCCATGCTCCGGAAATATTACGGCGATCCATCTCACGTGTTAGATTTCAGCACCGTCCAGTTGGACAAGGACTTGTCTTATGAGGAGGAGCCGGTAGCTATTCTAGACCGGCAAGTTCGTCAGTTAAGGTCGAAGAGTTTTCCTTCTGTCTGTGTTCAGTGGAGAGGTCAGCCTCCTGAGGCATCGACCTGGGAGTCCGAGTCCGATATGCGGAGCCGTTATCCACATCTTTTCCCCGACTCAGGTACTTCCTTCTTCTGTCTGTTTGAGGACGAACGGTTGTTTTAGAGGTGGAGAATGTGACGACGTGATGTGCCGGAGAAGCACATTTGATACTAAATGCTTAGATTTTAGCTTGTTTTAAACGCAATTTCCTTTTTGTGAGTATCTAATTTTAGTAGTCTTGTAGTGTATGAGGTGTAAGGATCTAAGAGCAGAGAAAAGAGCAAAAAGATCAACGTCGGGAATGCGGTCTCATATGCGGTCGCATTTGTACAATGCGAGCCGCATATCTTACAATGAGATCGCAGATCGAGACAGATTTTTGGCAAAGATAAACGTCAAAAATGCGGTCTCTTATGCGGTCGCATTTCTATAATGCAAGCCACATATCTCACAATGAGGTCGTAGATCAAGGTAGATTTCTGGACAAAGATCATCGTTAGGAATGCGGTCTCATATGCGGTCGCATTTCTACAATGCGAGCCGCATATCTTACAATGAGATCACAGATCGAGACAGATTTCTGAGCAAAGATCAACCTCAAAAATGCGGTCTCATATGCGGTCGCATTTCTACAATGCGAGCCGCATATCTCACACTGAGGTTGCAGATAAAGACAGATTTCTGGGCAAAGATCAACGTCAAAAATGCGGTCTCGTATGCGGTCGCATTTCAACAATGCGAGCCGCATATCTCACCAATGCGGTGAAGGCTAGGGTTACAATCTGCGATGGCCATGTCAAATGTGGACCGCATGTGTGTTATGCGACAGAAATGCGGTCGCATATTCAACCTGAAAGGGGTATTTTGTCCCGATTCTTTTGGCCTCTATAAATAGAAACCAGTAACCATTAGCTATGTAAACCCACTGTCGTTACCATCTTAAAAACATCTCCAAAACGTCCTTAAATCACAGCAAAAATCTGCCTCAAAATCACCTTGAAACTGCCCCAAATTCCATGAAAATACAACCATTAAAGAGCTGTCAATCTTCACACTTGCCAGCCCAGTTCCCAGCATTAAACTCACCAAAACCCAGCTGAGAGGTCGCCGGAAATAGCCCCGAATAACTGAAAAACAACCATGAAATAACTCCCTCAAAATCGCAACATCAATTACAAAAAACCCCACCCTCTAACCCCCAAAAACCGCAGCCCAACTGCTGCTAATTCCGCCATGAAACAGTACCAAAATTTCAGTCGAGTTCGAGGCTGCTGACCAGGGCGTGGTTCGTTAGCTCCGGTCGAGTCCATCTGAAGTTCGTGTTCATCTATAAAAGATTGGGCGCGAAGGCTTGTGGTTTTGTTGTTGCAAAGGTTCGGATTCATGGGGAATCTGAAGCCTTCGGACACAGAGTTTCAAGGCGAAGGTTGTTGGAAATCTTGAACTTGGTTGCAAAGCGAGATACGTGCCCGGTTTACCCTTAGCTTGAGGGATTTGGAGTTGTGTTCTATTTGTTAAATTGCTTCTTGTTGAGTACGACGTATAGGCATGGTGACGAGTATCTATATGTTGGTGTCGAGCATGACCGTGAGTCTTGAACGGATAGTCGTTGTGTTCCTAAATAATACTACGAAAGCCCTAATTGATGATTCCTAATGTTGAGCGAGAATTTAGTTTATTTATCGTAGGCTTTAATTATAATTGAGTATTGGCATTAGTTGAGCTGAGTAGAAGTTGAGTTAAGATTTGTTATGGCTGATTCTCCCTTGCTGGGATGTTGGTTTGATATTATTGTTCCCTAGCTGGGAAGTTATTATATTGCTTTTGTTCCCTTGCCGGGATGTTTGCTTTGATATTATTGTTCCCTTGCTGGGAAGTTATTATATTACTTTTGTTCCCTTGCCGGGATTTCTTGTGATTGTTGTGATGACTTGTAAATGGGAGCGGGTGGTACGCCTACCACAAAATGTGATGAAATGGGATCGAGTTGCACGCCTGCAACAAGACATAATGAAATGGGAGCGAGTGGTACGCCTAACACAAGATATAATGTAATTGGAGCGGGTGGTACGCCTACCACAAGATATAATAAAATGGGAGAGGGTGGTAAGCCTACCACAAAATGTGATGAAATGGGATGGGGTTGCACGCCTGCAACAAGATATATAATGAAATGGGAGTGGGTGGTACGCCTACCACAAAATGTGATGAAATGGGATCGGGTGGTACGCCTACCACAAGATATAATAAAATGGGAGTGGGTGGTACGCCTACCACAAAATGTGATGAAATGGGATCGGGTTTGCACGCCTGCAACAAGATATAATGAAATGGGAGTGGGTGGTACGCCTACCACAAAATGTGATGAAATGGGATCGGATTGCACGCCTGCAACAAGATATAATGAAATGGGAGCGGGTGGTACGCCTACCACAAGATATGAGAAATGGGATCGGGTTGCACGCCTGTAACAAGATGGAACTGGAAGTGAAAGTTGCCTGTATTATTCTTTATTCGTGTTAGAAGTTAAATTGTAGTTTCTTTATTATTCTTTGTTGATCTGTTTTATCTGCTACCTCGAAGCATGTTTCCCTTCCCCAACTTTAATTGTTTAATTACTTCTATATTTCTGTTGTAGATGTGTGTGTGTGTGTATATATATATAAAAACTGCATAGGTCTATCTAGAGTCTGGTCCTAGCCTCGTCACTACCTCGCCGGGGTTAGGCCAGGTACTTACCAGCATATGGGGTCGGTTGTGCTGATGCTACACTTTGCACTCTTTTGTGCAGATCCCAGTGCCGCAGATTTCGGACCGTATTAAGCTTCCAGCTTCTTGTTGATCAGGCGACCCGAGGTAGTCCTGCAAGCGTCCGCATACCTTGCTGTCTCACGCTATCTATTTTACCTGTTTCTTTTGTTTAGTCCCAGAGACAGTACTTTGTTATTTCTTTCAGACCTTTATTTGTAGTACTCTTAGACAGCCTGTGAAGCTGTGTCACTAAATCTTGGGTAGTTCGTTAAGGAGATTTATTTAGCAATATTATAAAGTCTGAAATTTTATTCATTCTGCTCGTTAATTTATATTGTTCTTTAGTTGTTGGTTTTATGTTGCAATGAATTTAAGAATGGAAACATGGTTAATAATTTGGTTAATTGGCTTGCCTAGCTGTCACTAGTAGGCGCCATCACGACTCCCGAGTGTGGGAAAGCCGGGTCGTAACAACATTGTTGGTGGATTCATTGAATCTTCTAAGTAATCGAAAGAGGCTAGTTGAATTATTGTTTAGACCTAGTTGGGAGAATAATCGAAAGAGGTTCTCCTAAGGATCAATCCACTACGAATTCTTGTCTAGTTTCACCGAGCATAACTTAGTTTATATTGTGAGGTTGTGACATAATCAAGAGATGACTTTCTACTGAACGTTTGAACTATAATTGACTGAATTCGAGAGACTCACTTGAACCTTAGAAGTGAAGCAACTTCAGTTCATTCACAAACAAGTATCTTGCACCTATCCAATCAACCCTATTTTCTCCCGTTGATATCTTCTTTGCATACTCTTTTTGCGATTATATTTAGCCAATAGTTTAAACTCTTCGTTAATTTTAGTTTAAATCACAAAAATCTAAATTGTTGATTATCTTGGATAGCAATTAAACTAGAAGCTACTAAAACACTATTTAAATCCAATTCACGTGGATACGATATTTTCTATACTATATTCGACTAACGAGCCTATGTTTTGTACATCGGTTTTGCGCTCGTCACTTCCCACGATGGGATACGTAGGCAAACTCTTTAGGGTCCAGTCCCACTCTTTTAATAGAAAATCCAAATGCCATTTTTCATGTATTAGGAACTATGCCACGACTTGATTTCCTTTGGTAGGAATGCGTAGGCAATCCACATCGGATTCAGTCATTCATTGTAACAGAACTATGTTTTGGCCAGATTCCGTTTCGATACATAGGCAGTCTGAGTATGACTTAGCCATATCATTTCAAAATTTTACCATTTTGCATTTATTGTAATTTTTTTTTTAAAAAAAATAGGTCTTTTATTATCTTCAGTAGTTAAACTTTACAAAGCCGGAGAGGGACATGAACCTTACCTCCCCAAAAAAGTACAGGTACCTTTGTTTAAAGGTACATATCCCTTGATGTGCAAAATATACAAGATGAGTCGAGCCTAGTTTAATGTAATGACTATATATCTCATAGAGTTGATATATAGTCATCTGTACAAAAACATGGTGAAGTATTTCTAAGCTCCTTCCTTGGTGTACAAAAACTATACATTGTCTATGTCCTAAATTGATGTGATGGTTAGAGTGAAATGCTTCAAGATCGAAGATTTGCTTGTCCTGCTGTGATATTTGGCTTCTGTTTTCACTGTTGTTTCTGTCTTCTGTTCCACTTTCTATTGTTGCTTTGCTGTTGATTCCATGGTGTACTGGGTAGTAGTTCAATGCATGCTCGATATTAATTTCTTGTTCATAATCTTTGCTGTTGCTGCTCTGCTGCTTTCTGGTTGTTGTGTTCCTGCTGTTGCTGCTGGTTCCCTGCTGTGTGTTATTCTGATGTTTGTTGATGGTGCTTTCCTGGCGTGTTCTTGATTGTTTCAGAGGGTGCTGGTCTTCTTTTTGCGGTGTGATTTTCCTGTTGTTGTTGAGCAGATTGTTGCTGCTGATGAGCTGATTTCTGTATATTTTGTTCCTACTAGTGCTGCTGATTTTCTTGGTTATCCTGGACTGCTTCTTGCTGCCTGTTTTCCTTCTTGTTTTGTGTTCCTTCCTGCTGCTGGATTGCTGCTTATCTCGTGAGGTTGTGCTATTGTGTCCTTGTTCTGTTATGTGCGCCAGTCTTGAATGTGTGGTCTGTCTCTGTGTGAAGCTGCTGCTGAATGAGTTCCGATTATGTTTGAGGCTGCTTTGGATGCTTCTTCTGTCAATGCTGGTACTGTGATTGATGTGCTTGCCATTTAAGTTGGAATTGAGAGGAGTGATGTTAATGTAGGTAGAAGGTAATTGATGCAAATGTATTGGAATGAGCACCGAGGGTGCTAATACCACACAATACAATTGCGCCAATGGCCTACTCCTATAGATGACATTACCTTCACTGATTATCATTATTGCACTCTGGTGATTGCTTTTCTTCCTTTGTCCATTGTGTGTGATTTCTGAGTTGTGTCCTGCTTCTGATGCTACCTGATTCTTGGTTGTGTCTGAGTTGCTGCTGCTATTCCTGTGATGCTGCTTTTTACAATCTTCCCTCCAATTCTGTTTCTTTTTCCCTGAACTTGCTGGATAAGTATGCTGCATTAGGTTCCCATTGATCTCTGCTGCGTGCATTTGCAAATTCCCAGTTGTTTCTGTCTGTTTTTGCATTTATTGTAATCGAACAACAATTTGACCTGATTCCATTTGGATATGTAGGCTACCTGAGTCAGGCGCGATCATTTCATTTCATTCCATCATTTAATTATTTCATATCCTCGAACTACGTTCAGACCTGATTCTGCTCGAATATGTAAGCAACCTGAAAAGGTTCGGTCATAACCCTAGTGATGCAATATAAAAAAGCGAAAACAAGAAAACAAAAGATAGAAGTAAGACGCTCAATGAACTATCAAGACAACAAGTAGGAACTAGTCTACTTACCTTCTTGATGAAGTCACGAAGTACCTATACTATACGAACAACCCTCAAGACAACGATGGTCTTGCAAACTGTTCGATCAAACAAAGGAACAAGTTCAATTTTGAATCACACCAAAATTGGACAAGTTAATTCACACGATTTTGGGAGCAATGTGCTGCCGTTTTTTGATTGATAATAATGTCAAAAGGTATCAAAATAATGAAGTTTTTAGGCTTATATAGAATGAGCCTTTACCTAAATCAACTAGGAAAAGAATAACTAGTTAACCTAAATCAACTAGGAAACAACTAATTAACAAAAAGGCCACAATCTAGCTAAGTATAAGAAATAGTCACGCAGGACCAAACAAGTAAGAATTAATGTCTTCAATAACTACACAATAATACAACATAAACACAAATATACATCTTCAACCCAAGATTCGTCCACAGCAAGATTTATGGACGCTTCGATTTTCTCCAAGGCTAACCAATGCCTTTTCTTGTCTTGTTCATATATGGAATTGATAACATTTGATCAAATTTATTTGCATCATTCTCCCCCTATTGAGAGAATTTCGTCCTCGAAATTAAACCATCTTCATCTTTCAAAGAGGCACTACCTGACAGGTCTATAACATAGGCGTCGTTATTGATCTTCAGCAACACTTGAAGTGGTCCATCTCCCCGCGGAGCTAACTTCCTTTTCCTATGGTTCGGAAATCTTTCCATTCGAAAGTGCACCCAAACCCAGTCACCTTTCTTTAAGTCCAGCTTTTTCCTTCCTTTATTCTTCTTGACCGCTACCTTTTCATAAGCATCCTCCAAAGTTTTCCTCACCTTAGCATGCAATTCGGGCAACGCAGCTCCCAGATTTTCTCCGTCAACGCTAATAACTGCATCTCTCGGCAAAGGAACAAGATCAAGTGGTATCAAAGGATTAAAACCATAAACACATTCAAATGGAGTAATGTTAGTCATGCGATGAATAATTCTATTATATGCAAACTCCATAATAGGTAATCGGTCACCCCAAGTGCCGGACTTCCTTTGGTCAAAGCTCGAAGAAGAGCTGCCAAGGTTCGATTAACAACCTCGGTTTGACCATCAGTCTATGGATGATGTGATGTAGAAAACAAAAGTTTGGTGCCAAGAGCACCCCACAAACACTTCCAAAAGTGACTCAAAAACTTAGCATCCCTATCACTAACAATAGTTCGAGGCACACCATGCAACTCTAATACATTAGCAATGAACAAAGAAGCAACATGTTGTGCATCATCACATTTTTTACAAGGAATAAAATGAGCCATTTTAGAAAACCTATCAACAACCACATAAATGCTATCATGACCTCCCCTAGATCGCGGCAGCCCCATCACAAAATCCATCGAGATATCTACCCAAGGACTAGTAGGAACGGGTAAGGGAGTATACAAACCATGATTATTAGACCTAGACTTATCTCTTTTACACTCAAAACACGCTCCACATATTCTCTCGACATCTCGCCTCATCTTAGGCCAATGGAACTGTTCCGCTAATATAGCTAAAGTCTTGTCTACCCCAAAGTGTCCCATCAAGCCCCCACAATGCGCCTCACGCACCAACAACTCTCGCCACGAGGACTCGGGTATACAAACTCTCCCCTTCTTAAAAAGGTACCCATCATGCCACTGATACTTCTCAATCTGCTGCCCACTAGTAAAGGCATCATGCACACTCTTAAATTTAGGGTCATGCTCATACATAGACTTAATACTCTCAAAACCCATCAACCTAGACGCTAACGTGATAGCCAAAGCAAACTTCCTAGATAGTGCGTCAGCTACTACATTCTCCTTTCCCTTCTTGTAATGTATCACCTAAGGGAAACTCTCAATGAACTCTACCCACTTGGCATGTTGTTTATTTAGCTTCTCTTGACCCCTAAGATGTTTGAGGGACTCGTGATCACTCCTAATTACGAATTCCTTAGGCCATAGGTAATGTTGCCAATGAGCTAAAGCTCTTACGAGGGCATACAACTCTTTGTCGTACGTAGAGTAATTCAAGGCATCCCCCTTCAACTTCTCACTAAAATAGGCAATAGGATTCCCATCTTGCATAAGAACACCTCCAATTCGCACCCCCGAGGCGTCACACTCAATTTCAAACGCCTTACTAAAATCAGGTAATTGTAACAATGGGGCAGAACTAAGCCTACGTTTCAACTCTTGGAAGGCACCCTCTTGCGGCTCCCGCCACACAAAAGGCGTGTCTTTTCTCACCAACTCTGTGAGCGGTGCTGCTATAGTGCTAAAGTCTTTAAAAAAGCATCTGTAAAAACTAGCTAGTCCATGGAAACTTCTACCATGTGAAACAGTAGTAGGAGTAGGCCAGTCCCTAATAGCTTCTACCTTAGATGCATCTACTTCAACACCATTAACACTTACAACAAATCCTAGAAATACAACTTTCTCTACACAAAAGGCACACTTCTTGTAATTAACATATAATTTTTCAGCTCTTAATACTTCAAACACCTGCCTTAGGTGATCAACATGGTCATCTAAACTTCTACTATAAATCAGGATATCATCAAAGTACACAACCACAAACTTATTAAGAAACGGTTTAAGCACATGATTCATTAATCGCATGAACGTACTAGGTGCGTTGGAGAGACCAAAAGGCATCAACAACCATTCAAATAGACCAAACTTGGTCTTGAATGCAGTTTTCCACTCATCACCCGGTTTCATTCGTATTTGGTGGTAACCGGACCTAAGATCAATCTTAGAATACATACTTGAACCACATAACTCATCTAGCATGTCATCTAACCTAGGGATAGGATGACGATTGTCACGCCCCGCCCGGCGGGCCCGCGACACGGGCACCGGACCCTGCTTGTAGAGTGCCGGCGAACCCTTCACCTGACTTCCCTTATTACTTATAAGGTGTGTCGTGCTCACATGGGTGGCAAGTGATAATATAACAACAGTAATAATAATAACAATAACCTTCCGTGATACCGTACTATATCATAGGCATACGTTTATACACAACGTGGCCAACTAGGCTGCAATACAAAACCATACAACATGGTACATACGTTTGCCGACAAGGCAATTCAACTCCACATAGACCAACACTTGTCCATACATATTCTAACACTTGTCTATTGAGCCTCCATAGAAACGTGCAAAATACAACCTACGTCGGAACAGGGCCCCGACATGCCCACCATGCCTACACAAAATGCATACCAATGCTATGGCAAGTCCGGAGGATGAACCTTGCCAATAACTGCGGACTGAATAGCCTACTGTGGTGGATGAGCTCCCTCTGTCAGTCTATCAGGACCTGCAGCACGACATGCAGCGTCCACATAGAATGGACGTCAGTACGGATAATGTACTAAGTATGTAAGACAGAAAACATAATGTAAGAGTAATAGTATAAGCATTAGGATAAAAAAAATACATGACCTGTACCATCTGTATGCCCCTAAGGGCGGCTAACCATAGCATATTGGTGAGACTTATGCATTTTCGTGTAACCTTTCTAACATCATCATATTCATACTCGTGTACATTATCATTTTCCACATCTTATACATATGCCTCTGTGGGCCTGCCGATTTCATATACATTTACTATTACCGAAATCGATTACATGAACTTTACCCTCTATCAAGGATGCCCTAGTGCACTCGTTTATCAAGTGTGGTCCCAATCCATTCACAAACAAATGGACTTTATCCCCCATCTCAGCCACCATGTGGGGAGCATACCTCACCAAGGAGTCAAACTGCATGCTATACTCTCGCACGCTCATGTTACCTTGTTTAAGGTTCAAGAATCTGTCAGCTCTAGCTCGTCGTACCTCAACTGGTAGGTAATGACGAAGGAACGCTTCAGAGAATTCATTCCACACAGGTGGGGGAGCATTTGGACCCCTGGATCTCTCCCAACTATCATACCAGGAGACTGCTAAATCTCGTAACCGATAAGAAGCCAGCTCTACTGCCTATGTATCACTAGCATGCATAACCCGTAGCGTGCGGTGAATCTGATCAATAAAATTCCGCGGGTCTTCCTTAGGATCAGACCCGGTAAACACTGGAGGATCCAGATTAACAAATACACGGACTCTGGTACTACCTGGTTTATCAACTTCACCAGTATTCTGCCTCTGAGTCTGTGAAGCTACTATACTAGT